>CM052087.1:14438508-14592159 GCA_028453745.1 Agapostemon virescens
GCTTTTCGAGATTCACTCAGTTTCTGACTCGGTCTTGACGCTGTGTTCTCGGGTTCGTCCGGTGTCGTCGACTCTGGAACCTTGCTCGTTCGTGCGCTCCGTCTTTTCGAAGGAGATTGTTCGAATTCTACCTCGGAATCGACGATAACATTCGACCGTGTTGCTTTGCGAGATTCGCTCAGTTTCTGACTCGGTCTTGACGCTGTGTTCTCGGGTTCGTCCGGTGTCGTCGACTCTGGAACCTTGCTCGTCCGTCCGCTCCGTCTTCTCGAAGGAGATTGTTCGATTTCTACTTCGGACTCGACGACGCCACGCGATCGCGTTTCTTTCCGAGATCCGCTCGACCTCTGACTCGGTCTGGGCGCGATATTCTCGAGTCCGTCCACTGTCGTCGACTCTCGAATCTTGTTCTGACTCGACGCTGGAAATTGATCGCCTTCTGCTTCGGACTCACCGTCGAGTATCGTCGAAGCTTCTTTCCGAATCTTACTCGGTCTCTGACTCGATTTTCTAGGGATCTTCTCAGCTTGCATCGGATCGTTCTCTGTCGCGGCGGTCGCAGGCGTTTGCTCCTGCACCTTACCGGATTTCCTTTCCGGCGTTCGAACGTTTTCCGTTTCGGACGATCTTCGAGTCGCTCCGGAACGCAGGTTTCGTTTAGGCGTGGCATTTTCAAACTCGCGAGTCTTCTCGTCGTTCGCCGTGTTGGACGTCCACTGTCGAGCCGTGATCGAACGAGTCCTCGACGCCACCTCGGAAGTTCGAGTCGAATGCTCCGTCTCGGAGACGCTTTCGGCACGCGAGATCGATCCTTTTCCATGCACGCCGGTACCATGGCTTCGCCGCGAAGCAGTTTCTTCGTCGTGCTCGGTTTTCTCCTCGTTGGAGATTGCTGAGCCCAAACGGTCATCGTCTTGCGACATCATCGACCGCTGACTCAGCGCAGCATCTTTCGCCGCAATCGCCCGAGAATTACGCGACACCGATCGTTTCCGCGATCCGTTCGAATCTAAGAATTCGATGTCGGAAGCATCGTCGACGTTGTTCCCAGCAGGCGAATCTTGGCTCTCGATCAGACTGTTTTTCAGACTCTTGACAGCTTCCTCGGCGGTCGAGTTCTTCCATCTCTGCGTCGTCGGCGAAATCTTCCAATGCATCGGAACTGTGTTCCTCGATATTTTCGATTCCGAAGACGTGCTCGGACTTTTCGAAACGCTCTGCGCCCGTCTCCGATCGAAATCGTTCGACGCCGGGATGATCAGAGTCACGTCCGAGTCACCGTCGCTTTTCTCTTCGTCGAAGTCCTCCACCAATTCCTGCGTCCGTTTTTCACAGGAAACGTTTCTACTTTTCTCATTGTTGTTTGGCAAAACGGGTCTCGAGACCGCTGGTTGCGAACTAGGAATCTCGGTGTTGCTGTTCGGAAGTCTGGAAATCGTGTCGTTATCGGTTCTTATTATGTCGACGTCGCTCGCGTTGGAGCTGGTGGACAGCCTCAGATTCATCTCCTCGGAGAGAACGTTGCTCTTTTCGCTGATCGTGCTGCCTCTTCTCGAGTTTTGCATACTCTTTTTGTTTTCGGGCGTCGATCCGTCTTTGTTGGAAAGTTTCAAAGTAGCTTTTGTAATCGACGAATCGCTGTCCTCGAGAATTCTTTGAAAAAGGTCTACCGAACGACTTCTACGCGTTTCCCTGAGAAATCTCGACTTGGGCTTGGTCGGCTCGAGGAAAACGTAGTCCGTATCGGAGAAATCGTTCGTCGAGTTCTGGAGGTCGGTCTTCCCGGACGAATGCAGCTTCTTGCTCGCGTCAGCGTCCGAATATTTGCTTTCGTCCTCAAAGATTCGCAGCTTGGGTTCTTCCGGTGACTCGTCTACTTCGATTCGTGGTTCCAGTTCTTTCGTGTTTTCGACTACCGCTGCGCCAGCGTCGAAGAGCGATTGCTCTGCGTCTTCGTCTATTTTGTCCTCCATGAGTATGTTCTCGAACGGATTCTTCTTCGTGTCCCTGTTGCGTCGTCTCAACAATTTCGATTTCTGTTTCATTATTATAGGCTCTATGTCGCTGTTGCTTCCCTCCGTGCTGGTTTGTCGACTCACTATACTGTTCTCCAGAAGCGTGCTGGATGCTTTCGGCGGAGGACAGTTCGTTAGATCGTAGTCGTTCGCGATTATCGAATTTTGGGATTTGCTCGAATCTGTCTGAGCAGCGATCACGGGAGAGTTTGCCGCGACGGAAAATCTCTTTTTCGCCGGTAGCAATTTTCTCGAGGACTTTCTCTTCGCAGGCATTGCCAGTTTGTCTCCTTCGAACGCGTTTGCGTTTCTATTTTCCTGCTTCGAACTCGACTCTGCGTCGCTATTCTTGTTCGGTCGTTGAGAAACTTTGCCGGTCCCACCGATCGACAAAGATTTCTCCGCGAAGCTGCTATTCAGAATAGCAGGATCTTTTTCCAATGGAACCAACGACACCTTCAAATCGTTCAAAGCGCTCAAGAACGCGTTGCTGTCGACCTTCTTTGCTTTCGACGGCAGAGGAGGTTTCTTCTTGGCAATTTTGACTTCCTCTTCAGACTCCGACATCGCCGACGTACCAGCCTTCCCATCTATCGATACACGCGCGTCGATATTAGCAAAAGCAACGATAGCGTTAACAGATAAAATATTTGAAAAATAATGTAGCAGCGAAACCGATAACTATTTTCAATTTATTTGGCAAAAAGTCTATCTCACCTTTTCTCGAAAGATCGTTGTCGCTTTCGAGGGATTTCAAATTACGAGGAGTTCCCTCCAAAACCTTCCACCAGTCATTGTCGCGATTGTTGCTCGTTCTTATAGACGAATTGGAATTTAATCGACGACTCGTTTGATTAAAATTAGTAGAATCGTTGGTCAGTCTATTGGTCGTATCGTTTTCCAAATTCCTCCACCAATATGGATATTCTGGAACACATCCCAACGTAAATACAGAAATTTCTAACCTACATAACCTATTACTTCGAGTACGTACCGTCGCCGAAGATAGTCGTGTCGGGATTGAGTACATTGGAACCACCGCTGCCTCTACTGTATTTGGATAATCGTTTATTAATGCTCTTTCGTTTCGCCATTATATTTGTCAAATGATCTTGCAACGTTCAAAACCCACAACACTGCCGACATTATAAATATCCTTCTTCCACGGCATTCCTATAGATGTCTCGAGTCTCGCGCAATTCAAAGTATTTACACTTTTTGTCCTTGTTCTACACTTGTAGGATGCGACCGTTTGTTTGCTCGTATCACTCGGATATGTTCGTCAGAGAATTTAACGTTCGATGATAATCGATACGGTTCCACGATGATATTAGCTTTTTCATCAACGAAACAGCGTTGTTGGTTTTTCTTTCTCAGACCACCATGATAGCATTTGACAATCTGCAACGGTATCTCGTCGGTAACCCTTGTGCGGAGCAAATGATTCTTACCACCATTTGAACAGCATATTTTACGATGAAATCGGAAGGAATCATTTGTTCTCGCATGTAATCGACTAACGGACCATCGAAAGTAGAATTTAAAACTACATTTGCTTGTTTAAAACATATGTGTAGTTTATTCCCTTACAAAAATAGTTTATATTTTAAATAAAAATGACTTCACCGTGTTAAGTAATTAATAATTAAATGTTATGCACGATAAATGAATTATGATCTTCGATTTTGTTCTATGTAATTGAACCTACATACTGTTTTTTCTTTGTTTGTCAAACTAATCGATCCTTTGTCTAGTATGCTTTCACATTTTCTACATTGAAAATCGCTAAACAAAAGGTTCACACACGCGAGGATTCGAACTTTGATGCAACGGTTTCGTAGTCGGACGTTCTAGCCGCGCTCAGCCAACGGCATTCCTCTACATTGAAAGTCATTGATACAATTAAGTTGCTGTATTCAACATTATATAGTAGTACGTATAATACATTATATACAGTATGTTAACGTTTCCTTAACCACAAGAGTATGTTTTCTCTAAAGTGGATAGGAAAATGAAACTATAGCATTTAATTTTACAATAGTGGAAGGCGGCGTCACGAATACCAGTCTCAGGTAATATCGTTATTAAATCTTTCATATACTTTGTTTGTTGCAAAGATACATAAATATCTTGCAAATTCTATTTCTCGTTAAATACGAACGGTAATCATTATTTTAGTCAGCCTTGGATGCGTGTTCTAACGAACTGCGCGTTTATTTCCGTTTCGTGAAAAAACGAGATCTTGAATATGTCTTGGTTGCTTGATCAACTTCTGGCAAATCATCGTCTTCCGAGAGTACAGGTTTCTTTGCTACAAAAGAAAAAATAAACATTTGATTGAAAATTAATATTTTATAGTTTCTCGGTCATTCGATTAGACACTATTGTCTCACCCTCTCTCCTCTTCGACTTTTGGTTCAATTTGGAGGATGCTTGAGCAGTGGTTGTATTTTCTCGAGAGCGTTTCAGTTGCCTCGTAACAAAAATATAAGAAAGGTACCCTTGGAAGTAAATGATACAACCTAAAGCCGAGAATTGTATAAGGGGAGTATTAAAGTTTCCAGCATCGTAGTCAAATGTATTTTCCGCTTGACTTAAACCATACAGGAAGAACAAACATGCGACAGCAACTGTCGCAACACGTGCGAAAACATATATCGAATTCGCAACAAGGAACGTTACTGTAAAAAAAAAAACGATACGACATTAACATGTACTTTCTATTGCATACGTCGATGCACATATTTTTAAGATACTTACGTTTCCTCAACTTTTCCCTTTTACTAACAAAATATATGATTCTAGCTCCGTGAAGCATAACATCTCCCAAATAGTGCAAAACCAATAGAACGATTCCTACTTGTTGAAAGCTGGTAACATTATACAAAACATAGGAAATAAGTTAAATAATAATCGTATAATAAACTAAAAATAAAGTACAATATTTAAATTATACTTGAGTATGTAAGTGGCTACGACGAATGCTAATCCAATGGTTGCTTGTATAGCACGCAACAATAGGTCTTCTTTCTTCACTCTTTGGAAATACAACTCAGGGTAATTGTGCAGCCAATAAGCAAGTTGACCGATGAAGAATAGTTTAGAAGAGAAGGTTAACTGTATAGGATAATCCATCCATAGCGACGTTATGTTGAACAACACGTTTGTTTCTCTGAAAGAACAAACATTCAATACATATTTAAGCACAGATACAAAAACTACAGCAGGACTATTGGAATTAATTTCTTACCTGATAATTATGTCTATGCCCCATGCCGCGGACAAAGCATAAAACAAAACCAACTGACTGGATTCATTAAACTTGGCTAGTTTCACTTTGCTGAGATGTAGACGTTTAGAAATTTTCTGAAATTACAGAGCATATTTACATTATGTGTATACTAGGAAAGAAACAATGAAATAAAGAGTATTACTTACATCAAACACACACTCTTGGAAGACAGTGTGCATTACAATTGTAATCAAGGAATAGAAAAATACAGCGCAAGCATCTTTCCAACCTGTTGTATACTTAATTGGTGCATTTGGTTCTTCTACGTCGGACACTACGTTATGATGAAGAGCAATAAACATATATGCCCAGGGCGATGTAGCCTACAAATGATTTTACATATAAGATGTAATGTGGATTGACAAAGATTTTGGTGTTAATGTGAAGTAGTAAAGTAAACAGAAAAATCTATAATCGTTGTCGTCACAGGTGTTTAAACTATTGGTTAAAAAACGTTGCTTCTTATCGAGTCATGGAATTTATCGTTCTGAACCTTAACGCCGGTGATAGTAACATATGGTTATTCTGTCAACGATAAGCATGAATAGAAAAATGTGTAAAACGTTCACCGTTCGAACGACTCGACGTCGTTCGTTTAACCGTACCGAATGAAAGAAGGAAAAATAAAGTAATCGATGTGTTAGGAAAAAATTTCGTTGAAAGAACCGAGTACTGACCTGCACCATTAGACCAGTCACAAAGGTTAAAGCCACACACGTAACAATATCTGCATGATTCTGAATGACAAACTCGTGACTGAATATCGGAGGATTTTTATTCGAGTTCTTGCGAGCTTTCATCGCAACCATGTTTGCAACAAAATGACAGATTAACTACCACGAGATCGTGGATCTATCGCCGGAAAACTGTTCGAACCGAGTGAAACGAAGGACTCCACCATCAAACGACAATGCCAGTTTTCTCAGTTACACCAACGAACCAATACAGAGGACCGGCAGCGTATGGAACCGACTGGCCAACGTAGGACAATGTGGCACTTGTCTATATACTCGTTGGCACCACGTGAATCGAAATAACATCAAACGCGTTCCATAAACTTATCTTCGGATACTCGAACCTTTTTATCCACGTTTCCGCCGTACAAACAAAGAATATAATTTTATTCGACGCGATAACGATTATTTCGATAGCCAGAAATTTCGAGATGTAATCTTACGTACGTTGTGTTGTCTACAAGAGCGACGAGATTGCACGCTTCTACACACGCGCCCACGTAAGCATCATTGGTAGATCGGGGAACTAATTTTCACAGATACGCGGCGAATGCATAAGAGTATTTGCACATGTGGGATTTTCGTGATAATGTAAATTTAAAAAGTGATATTTTTAAAATGTGAAACGTTTATCACAGAAAAATAATATAAAAATAACGAGAATCATACGAGTAAGTAAGGTACGGTCCATTTATTGATTTACATTATCGCGAAAAACAGGGTGTGCTTACTTACCGAGCAGTCGGTATCAAACTGGAAAGTACAAGTAATCATAACATACACTTTATTGAGAGCATTAGGTACACATTCTCGGTGATCACGATATATAATGTACTTATATACGTGCTGTTACGCACCTGTTTTTGAAGTTGTGCAATTGCCACAAATATTTCGCGCGCGAACTTTGAACTATCGATGAATGTAATATAACTACGATAAATATAGTCATACGACGACGGTAAAGTGAAAATACATGTTCAACAATTTCATGTTGGAGTAAAATAACACATCTGTTACGCTATATGTATTACGTCACAGATAAACTGTAAATTCATTGATCAACAATGAGTCGAAAATATAATGTATGTATATCTGTAATCTTAAAAATAATATATATGTACATACATACATCACACACACACACACATACACAAACGCGCGCGACCATCCATATGTGTATATATATACACACATACACATACATATATGTATGTATATACTATTTCATCATTCTATCTTTAGTCGTCTATCGGTTGGTACAATACTAGTTCCAATCGTCGTATAATTAGGCCAAAAGAAGTTTCTACTTTCCACAGTCGACAGGTGCAAACAGGAGATCTTTAAATTTTTATTGTTCTTACGATCGCATGTTCGCGGAAACACTTTATCCTATATAGTAGTTGCCCATCTGGAACGATTACTTAACGTCATTTATTTGCCTCTCAATAACACCTATTAACTTTACAGTACTTTAAACGATTCCACAATTGTTAGCAACGATTTCGAAGAAGCAATGTACACGATCTTTCGTTAAACACGTATGTATACGGATAACTTCCTTATACGAATGTATTTTAGATTAGGATTCGACGCTTTGGTGCAAGCGTGCACGATTAATATGTGCCTCGAGAAAACTTACTTTGCGACTCGAATCGATCCGATAATTTGTCCTCCATCGCTATTTATCGTACAATCGACTTGTTCCATTTCGAAAATTCTACAGATCACGGTAGATTGGAAGATTTCTTTTTTATTTTTTCGTCGTTGCTTTATCGTCGCACAACTCGTATCTTACATTAAAAGTGGACAAACGTAGTCGATCGCTAGAAAACGTTTCTCGCGTTGTTATCGGTAGTATTATTTCGTATTCGGTAACACTGGTTAAGTTCATAAATATAACGTAAATTGACGTGCCTCTCTCTAGAATTTCGGTAAGAATAATGATAATAATCGTAATAATAATAATAACGACAATAATAATCATAATGATAATTAATCGTGACGATGACAATGACAATAATAATAATGACAATAATAATAATAATCTACTTTTAGTATTTATACGACGACTCGTTCAGATAAATAGAATTAAATCTAAATACTCTTGTGGTCACAAGCCTTAAATCTTAGCAGAAATCTTTTAATGTTACACGCAACCAGCACGACTCGGGCTTCTGGGAACACCCTTTGCGTCGTCCGACGTTGCAAATTATGTTTCGAGGTAGACAAGTATATTCTTCTTAATAGCTTTTCGTAGCTATTGGTAAAGCTAAACCAAAGGATAATGTTTTCATCAAAGGAAAATGCCACGTTACGTTTAATTTTACATCTTAGTAGACCATAAATATAGCCTAGTATATTTATCCGCGACCTAACGATTCATGAGAGTGGTGTGTCCGATATCGTGATTTCATGATTTTTTGTCGTTTCGTGATTTCGTGATTCGCGTTGCAACTAAACCTCCGAAGCAATGAGAGTCACGCATTCTTATTCTAATCAACTTCGATCAACATTCAACGTTGCATAAGTAAATCAAGTGAGTGCTAGATATGTCGTTTGTCATTCGATCTCGTCCAATTGGTTCAACATTCTACGCGGCGGATGACGGTGAAATCGCGATGCCATGTATGCTAAAGCGTTCCACAGGATTTGGTATCCACCGAAACTGCGAGTTAATCGACTCGAACGTCGCACGCACACGGCTCTGATCCTATATGTCCTATCTTCCGAATGCATCTTCTTTCATTACTCGATCGTTAATAAGTTTTACTCTTGAAACAATGCATACAGGCTGCTGCATATACGATGCACGCACGTGTTACCGAACAACGTCTTGCGTCGCTATGATAACTCTCCACTGGTATCGATGAAAATGTCGTCTTACTTTCTTACACTATTCAGGTATTATAGCTTACCTTCGCGTTTTTTTTTTTCTTTCAGGTACTATCTTTGTACCTATTTCTCACCTGAGCTTAAACCGCATTTAAAATACATAAATTCGATATTTTCAGTAAAATATATATATATATATACATATATTTAATATATATATATTTTATATATGTGTGTATGTATGTATATATATTAATCTGCATTCTTGTCCATGGCAAATAGTGTGTGTAGTAATCTGTCGTTTATTTAAATAGTTCACATTCAGGTTTTTAAAGCGCGTCTCGTTATCGATTAATTAAGCACGTAGACGACGACAGGTACACGCATATACATAGTGATTTTTCCAGTGGTCGATATAATAGGCAACTTATATTAAAATTTGTTTGTAGAGTGTCGCGATTCTACGATACGACTACCTATAGCTTGATCGTACTTCTCGAAAGTAACAATGTAACATGATTAACATAATGCCATACAATACTGTCATACTCTGCAAAAACATCTACGTTCGACGTACGATTAACATTGTACAGTTTATTACGGAACATTACCTTATACTGTATACCGTGTGACGTGTAATTTGTTGTTTAGACGAGAGGTGGGTCATTTTCGAGGTCCATTTCTTCAACGGTTATGTAAAGTCCTTCCTCTTCGTAGGTAGACTCGTGTTTAGCTAAAACTTTGAGCAACGGCCGCAGCTTCATCCACCATTGATACGTTGGAATGCGATGGCTGCGCAATTAAGAAAATATTCAAAATAGAATATGGAGGAACACGATTCAAAGTTCCAACCGGTGTAAATTTTTCTTTAGACAACTTTCTTGTACATTTTGCTCGTGTACTTACTCAAAATCGGTGACGTCGATAAGCTCGGAGAACGGAGTAAATCGATATTGCCTACGCACGATACCGATCATCACCGCGGTATCGTTATCCGTAGTTAACGTTTTGCCCTCGGCGTTGGTGTGTTTCTTCAACTGTTCGCTGAACCAGTCGACCGCTTTCGAACCCATTTTCGTACCCAAGTTACGATCGAACGGAGTTGGCGAGCCACCTTGCTGCATGTGTCCTACAATCGATATCGGAGCATACGATAAATCATTTTTATTCGTCCGAATGAAATGCATCGAACCGTAGGGCGCTTACCAATTATATTCATTCTACAGCTGAAGAGACCTTTCCCCTCTTCGCTGAAAAGTCTTTGCATGAAATCTGTATTATAGTTCAAATTGGCGTTTTCGTTTCTCAGAATGAGACCTCTTTGAACACCTTCGGACATCTTCGCGGCCATCGCGATCACGTCCTGATTCAAATCTTTGATGTTGAATTTTTCCTCGAATATATACGCCGCATCGGCTCCACCGGCTAATCCTGCGACGGTTGCCAGGTAACCACAATATCCGCCCATAGTCTCGATAATAAATACTCGGCGTTTTGTACCCTGTGCCGACTGACGAATTCGATCACAGATCTAAAAACGATACAATACGCGTATTAAATATTAAAATTCTATCGAAGTTTCGTCGTGTCGTTATATTCGTCGTACAGAAATTTATTTACCTCTGTAATTTCGTTCAGAGCGGTATCACAGCCTAGTGAGAATTCAGTGCCCGGCACGTTATTGCTGATAGTAGCGGGTATCATAGCGATAGGAATTCGGAACTCTTCGTATTTATCCCTGCCATTCACGAATGTAAGACCCGTTTGATAACCCTTTTCGAAAGAAAAAGTAACGGTTAGTTACTTGGTTCGAGTTTCTTCGAAGCGGGCTGCTGTTTCTGGAAATTTATACCTCGAATCCTCCGATGATAAGCAACGCTTGAATTCCGTACTCTTTCAGTTTCTGAGCAATATGCGGTAATTGCTCTTCCGTCGGTGGAGCTCGTTTCGTTCCTAAATATGCGCCACCTTGTGCTACCCAACCGGTGACAGAAGGCCAATCCATTGGTTTGAACTTCCCGGCCATTAGACCAAGTATTCCGTCGCAAATGCCGTAAACCTACAGATAAACGCTACAATTCAGACTCTATCACTGATTATAAAACAAAATGCTAGTTGTAAAACGATACCTTATCGCCTCTATATATACAGTTTCTCACGAAGGAACGCACGGCAGCATTCATACCACAGGAAGGTGATCCAATGTGCATCACACCTAACGTGTAATGGTCCTGAAACAAAATTCTCGAATAATATTTCGGACCAAACAATATCGTTGCCCCATGCAGGCGTGCACATAAAAAAAACGAACACATGTTGTAATTTGATACAATATTTCGATTTCCGTCTGCTCATCGAAACGTTTGTGCTACAAATTTGAGGAAAAAAAAAACATGAAAACAGCAGCAGTAAAATGATGATTCGAGGCATTGTTAACTTACTTGTCCGCATAAAGTGAATTGCTGGTTTAGAAAAAGAAAATGGGAGTGTTAGCAAGACTGTGCTACAAGGCGTCCAAATGCAATACTTAGCAAAAAAAATATACATGAAAATTTCTTTTTTAACAAATTTACCTTCGTTAATGCGGGGCCATTACTTTCCTGAAGCAGTATTAAACAATAAATGTAATAACGGTAAGTCTCCACCACGACAGAAAGGGTTACCTCTAAATCACTGACAATCGTTTGCCGACGATCATTTTAATGACACAATTATTTTACCGACACTATCTTTGGATTGATAGGATTGTCCAAGAATTTTTGTCCTTAATTCTTTAATGTTGATAAAGCAATTGTCGACATGTCAAAGGTAACCCGATATAATTGTTAAATTTTCGAACGGAAAACCTTCGAGTTTGTCAATTCGGCGACAGGTTTTAAGTTCGTAGCAATTGTTCGAGATACGTAACGTGTTATGACATAACATACTCTGTTGGGATCATGATCCACCGGTGCCTTCAAGCGAGTCAACATCTTGTACGTGTCCAAGTTGCGAGCAAATCCCCTGAGAATAATGAAAATAAATTTTAATGGAATCGTAGAGGACACACAGCGTGATCATTGAAATTACCGCTATAGCGTGTTTTGTCTTACTTTCCACGAAGTTGAACAGCCAAATCCCAATTTTTATCGGCCATGGCTTGTGCCACTGCTTTGGTGCGACGAACGCATTCCATTAGCGGTAATCGAACAGCTTGATTTCCATCTAACGTGACCACACACGCTTCTGTTTCTGGCGTAGCTTCCATCAAGGCCATTACAGCTTCTGCGCCCATTCGACAACCCTTTACATGATCGGAAATAAATTAATACGTCGCCTTTAGAACATTATATCGGTCGATCGAGAATTGCTTCACTAACAACGATGGAAAATAACTGACCAAAACTCTATCGAAAGCCGATGGATTACCACCTCTTTGAACATGGCCGAGTACAGTGATTCGAGTGTCTTGCTGCAGCTTATCAACAACAACTTTATGAACTATTTCCGCGGTAATTGGTTGACCGCTTCTATCCACTGCCCCCTCGGCTACAATAATAATATTCAGACGTTGGCCAGTAAGACGTTCCTGAAAGATAAGCATTTCAATTCACAGTACTTGCATGAAAGTCGGAACAGCAATTCGTAAAAATAATTTATATTAGAAATACGTTTCAGATTTCATGGTTAACTTAAAATCTCATTACTAGACTGCGGATTTTATGAATTTATACAAAAAAAATGTATAGGTGTAAATTAAAACAGTAAAACATAATAAAAGAATTTTAATCCATATTAAAAGAGAAAATTTAGACTTGAATTTCACTCTAGTTTATTGTCATTCAGATGGACAATTTTTTGTTTTACATAAACATCCGCTGTCCAGTTATTAAACAAAAGAACAGTGTCAGTACAACAATGACTAATATCTACTAAATTGTATTATAAAACAACTTGTTACCATTTGTTAGACTTAAAACTACGTAACTATATTGTGCACAATTAAATGATATATGAAGTAAAAAAGAAAGCAAGCGCAATTGTGCGAACAAGCTTACCGAGAGACAAATAAAGAATCTGAATTAAAATTAAAGAGGGGCAACCTTCACCGCTCGCTCCTAGCTAAATGAATCAAGCATACATTATCAAAAGAAATCTTTGCTTTGCGTTTGACTGTGCGAAACAGTGGGATGTAGTATGTACAGCTACCTTTACTGAACCGTATAAAAAATAATAGTAAGAAAAATAAAAAAAAAAAATAAATTGCGAACCTGCAACAACTTTTTGCACAGCTTGTTTGGCCAATCCTGTTCAGGTGGCCACTCTGGGATGAATACAAAGTCAGCTTCACAACATATGGCTGCCACTAGAGCCAGGTAACTGTAATGGTATGATAGAAAAGCTAACTAAAAATATTATCAAATGAAAGGGAGAAATTATGGAGTTTTCAATTTTGATGGATGGAAGGTAAGACGGATAAATGCAATCGCATGGTTTCAAAGACTTTGAAAATTTTACGCTTTTCGTACTCGGTGTACGGTGTAATTTAGCTGTTCGGAAATTAGCATACATTTCTTTTTCTGGCAAATCTAACTACAGTAGCAAAGGAGCAGACAAAACGGCTTTCAACAAACGAAAAAAGGAAGAAGAAGAAAAGAAAAAAGAAAGACAAGATAATGAATTTGATGTGACGCATAATCAAATCTGGCCATAAAAGAGGTTTTATCGACGTTAGAAATGTTTGATTGAAAATAGCGTGATTGTTCAAAACGTGCCTGTTGCACAGCTTTGCAAACCTCCTCGACCCAGTCACCTGTCGTCGGTGCTTCAGGTATGAAGGTATAACATGCTTCTGAAGATAAACTCGAGGCTAACGACAGATACCTGAAAGGCTCTAGATTCATTATCTTTACTTAGTTAATATAAACTTGTGAAAATTGAAAATTCTACGAGATAAAACTCGGTGTCGGACTTGGTCATTCGATTCTTGTGAACATAATCGTTAGGAGAAAATCAAAATAAATAGGAAGTAATGCTGCTTTCCTTTGCAAGATACCAGAAACAGAAGTAAGCAACCAAAAAGTATAGGGAAAATATATGTATAAATTACTATATTTGTTAAATTTAGTTAGTGAAAGACAACAGTATGGTAAAGAACTTGGGATTTCCTAATCAACATGCCTGCTCCAATTTTTTACATAGTTTATCAGGCCAGTCAACAGGCGGTGGTGATTCCGGGCAGAAAACAAAATCTGCTTCTGCAGCTAAAGCACCCACAATGGCCAGATACCTATCCGAAAATTTATCAAACTTGTAAACAATACTAGAGAATTAAGAGTTACGCAATTTATTAGAATCTACCCTATTAATAGTACACTTTCCTTTATCTCTGAAAAACTTTTCTTTGAAGGATATTCATGGATGTAATATCAATAGAAAAAAACATATCTCGTAAAAGATTATTTCGTATAGTTTTCTTACCCGCAATGGCGACCCATAACTTCCATAATGAATGTTCTTTGATGGGAGTACGCGGTACTAACGATCGCATCGATGCTTTCGATAATACGGTGTAGAGCGGAGTCCGTACCAATGGTCATATCAGTTCCGCAAAAATCGTTATCGATGGAGCCGACCATGCCGGCAATATGCAAGTGCTGATACTTGTCCGCTTGCTCTTTAGTTATCTCACCTGAAGATCAAGAAGTGGCGTTAATTAAACAGCCAACATACGTAAGTAATAAAAACGTAGAATTCTTACCCGAAGCGACCAGTTCTTTCAACAAATCGGGGTATTCTTCCTTGAAAAGATTTGCTCCGGTAAGAGAACCATCACCGCCGATCACAACTAGATTAGTTATGCCGCGAGTTACTAAATTTTTCGCAGCTTTCCTGCGACCAGCGCGTTCTTTAAATTCCATGCATCTCGCGGAACCTATTACCGTGCCACCCTAAAATGCATAACGAACGATTACATTTTATTCGTTACTTGAAAATCAAGAGACAGAAGAGAACGATCGTGTGCGTACTCTATGGATGATGCAAGACACGGAAGACCAAGTTGCTTCGACGATGTTATTTCCACCATCTACCATACCTTGGTAGCCTTCCTTAATAAAAAATACTTTACATCCTAGATAAATACCCATTCTAACGACCGCTCGAACAGCGGCATTCATTCCTGAAAGAAGAACAGAAACGAATAATACGTGTTACATATCTCCTTGATTAAACCATTAGGTTCCTTACCTTGAGAATCACCTCCACTGGTGAAGACGGCCAGACCTCTGCCTTTATGGCTACCAGGTTTTATAAACCTTTGTGCCGCAAGATCGTCGGCCATGTCGAAACGAGGACGGCGGATATTTACCTGCAACATAAACCATCTTTAGCATTCGAGAGTTTAAAGTACGTTTTGTAACTTGTCGTTTGCCTTGGTGGGTTGAGCGTATATATAATGACTACTGGATCTCTTTGCAAACTGGACGTACGGTTTGTCTTCTATAGTAGGCGGATCGTCGAAGTAAGCTCTCAAGAACATCTGATCAAGATATTTGTTAGTACAAAGAGGCAAACGTCCGATGCGTTTGTTATAGATTTAGCTCACTTGTGGGAATACAACGGATAATCTACAATTCTGTTTGTATATTTTGTTTCTTAAGTCTAGTCTGGCGGCGGTATCAACAGATTCTGTTCTTCCATCGTTCGCAGACAATTCTCTTTGCGACAAGTCTATAGATTTTGCTTCTTCGTTGCCTAAACCAAAAAACCGTGGAACAGGTCTTGGTATTTTTATGAAATTTAATCAAACTACAGGAACAGTTTTATAATTCATAGGTTACTTTCTATCAAAATGGCAGAATCGAAATCTTCGTCGACATCCGTATCCGTATTTACGCATATATCCTTCTCGTCGATGCACGTACACGAACCAGTATCGTTCGTTTCAGACATTTTTTAACGAGAAAGCGGACAAAAATTTGTCAGGCTAAAAACGACTCGACGGTCACGGAAAGCGTAAACGTCAAAAAGCGTATCGCTGACACGCGAACATAGCAACCGATTATATACGTTACGACCGCGGTAGTGTCCACAGCGAGGAACGCGTACATATAGGTTATTCGAGAGCAATATGAAAATCAAAGATTCGAAGAGAACGATCCCGCGACATTGAAACACGCATCGTACGAACACCGTGACCGCCGTAAACCGTGCGATACCGACGAGAAATCGACTGTTACATCTTAAAATAAACGTCTCGATAACGTAAACTCGTACATCGAACGGATATCGCGAGTAAAGCGAAAAGCATCGATCGCGCGGAGGATTATTTTCTCAAAGGGCATTGCAACACACAGGAGTCGTTGCCGAGCAGTCCTTCGTATTTTAAAATAAAATCGCATGTACGTGCAAACAATCAATGGAATCTGGCAGAGTTTCAAAGAGCCGCGCTTCAAAACATCGGAACAACAGCGAATCGCACGGTACGGATCGTTCGAATAACACAGCGTTCGAAGAGCGTGCGATCAAGTTTTTTGTTAGAGGCACGTTACGTTACGTGAAACGGAGCAAGGACACAACATAATTTGCAAAGACAGATGATTCGACGGGAGGCGCTTCGGCAACGGGTTTTTAACTTGCATTTCGCAAACCGAGTGCGATCCAAAATAATTAACCGTCGAAACTTACGTACGATGTAACGTCACATTGTCACTGACAATTAGCTAAAGCGCGATCGCGCGTAGCTGAACAGCGACGGATAGCGCGAGATCGCGAATATTTTTCACGGGAAAAAGAGAGAGAGAAGAAATTCGCGAGTAACGATGGACTCACCGAGTAAAAATACTAGTTACGATGAAAATCGAAGGGCGGGCACGAGATCCTTTCGGTTTCGAAGCGAACGAAGAACCCGCGGTTATCCGGCGAGACGTCAGATACCGCTTCCACGTCCCGTGTCTGACTAAAACCGAAGGTGACCTTTACGCGTGCTTCTGCACACATCCCCCACCATCGGTATCGGTTGCCTTTCCACACCCCGCTCGACGGACAATCAAATTTAGGAAAGGTCTGTAGATGGTGTTAGTGGGACGCTCGTCCGCCAATAACCAGCGTTCGTCGTTACCACCGCGTTTCCGAGACTTTTTTCGAATCTTACTCGTGGGCTACGCGATGCGTTTTCTTTTCGCTCGTTCTTAACGAAACGACATCTCTTTCAACGTTCCACCGAACGACTCGGATCTATTTTTCTCTTTATCGGTTAGAAGTCGAAACGATAGGTGGTTCGCTCGACATCGCGAACAAGAAAATGGTAAAAGTTGGAAAGAAGAAAATTTCTTTATCGCGGTAAATCGATCGTTCCAACTTTTCGAAGAAAAATCAAAGTCTTACGGTTCGAATATTAAAGTCGGTATTACCTCGAAACCATGGAACGGCCGCACCTATTTCGACGAAACTTCCACCATTGCTGCTGTATGCTTCTGGAAGTAGGATGTATCGCACTGCATCGCGTCGACTTATCGAGAGGGGCAAACGGCGACGAAGTAGGCGGGAAACGGTCGTCGGAGCGTCTTTCGTCGCGCGCAACGTTGTCCAAATCGTTGGCGTGTACGCTTCGAAAGGACGCGCGGCAAAGGGTAGCTAGCAACAACGAAAACGGCTAGAAAAAGGTCCAGGACAGGCTGGTCGACGGGCCTCCTCTCTTTATCTCTGTCCTCTCTGTCCGCAGCTGCAATGGTACGAGAAACCGTTCGAGTTTGCTCATTAAAATCTGCCACTCTGTTCGCGGGACTGATAAGGCCCAAGTTTTTCTAGAAACTTGCCGGCCCTTGCACGGACCCGAAACGCAGTTCTAGCTGAGCAAAACTAATTTTTCTAGATTACCATCGATCGGTATCTCATGGATTTACAAACAATAATAAGCAGGTCGGCGGTTCAGCGAGTCAGCGGTAAATGTATTTAATATACAGAATTAGAATATCAATTGACTTCCTTGCATCCAATTCCTCGTTCTTACATGTTAATTTAAAACTATCCCTTTTTTATCGCTTACTTAGACATAGAAGCGAGTAGAAAATAGCGATAAAAATAAGTGGGAACAACAATGTCGACGATAAGTCGGAAACGACGATGAAAATGATTTTCCTTAGCTGGAATCCCATCCGAAACCGCTGGCCCTGCGTTTGTACTCGCGGATGATACGTGCTCGCGCGTCGCCGAAACGCTTCGCGAATTCGCGCGACGGTTACGCGGACGAGAGGAGAAAGAAAGGAGCTGCTTCGAAAGAACTCGTACGTGTCGTTGGTCTCGTAGGTCGTAGCCTGATTCGATTGCTAGAAGGAACGGCGTCGTCGCCACCGGGAGTTAACGATCTCCGCGCGGCGATCAAAGCCGAACGAGAATAATGCGCGAATCGTCGGTACGATACCTCTGTCCGATATCATCGCGGTACGCGCGTCGCTCTTCTCTCGCTCCGAAATTATGCTCCACAGTATTTCTCACACGCGTTCCTTTTTTAACCTTTGCCGCTCGAGCGCGACTCCGAGGCGCCGCGAAAAATTGTCGCGCTGTCGTTTAACCCGTTAACTGGGTATGACGAAATATTTCGTCATACGCGAACTGCTACTGCAACGGGCATGACGACATTTTTCGTCATGGAAATTTGCCGTAATACCTTCGACGCGTTACATTCTATGCAGTTCTTATCCAAGTAAATCGTTTATATAACTTTACAATTATATAGACCGTAAGTATTGAAAAAAGAAAAAAGTCCCCGTTGCGAAACGAGTCGGAGAAAGGTTTATTCCCCGGTTAACGGGTTAAAAAAATTTTAACATTGCTATCTTTTGTAAACCGAGATAATGAGAAAAACTTAACGATTGCAAGGACCAGGTAAAAAGAATTCTAAAACATCCTAGGTCGGAAGAAACGCCTAGGTTTTCCAGTCGAAGCAGCCTCGAACGCAAAGGGTTAATTCGATCGCGCGCATCGGTGGTTCGTCCCGCCGAAACTGGATTCGGTCAGTCTCTCGATTTTAACGCGGATTTTTCCTTCGTAGATCGCGCTCGGAAACGCATCGGTCGGATCGTCGGATCTTCGAAGGACTCTTTCGAAAATTCTATAAACCGACGAAAAGTTTGTCGACGATTGGAAAGTTTTGTTCGCAACGTACGTCGGAATATGGGACAGAATGTGGGGCGTTAGTTGAAAAGATCAAGTTTCTCGCGTTCCGTAATAATCGAGCGGTGTTACCCTTCGAGGCGAGGAATGACGCATCGTGTTCGCGTCCGCGCGTGCGGAGTTTTATTATAGCACGGTTAACCGGGTTCGACGAAGAATTTCATCGGGCATCGTTTCACCGTTGAATCGTGAAATATCCGGTCGAACGGTCGATTTTCTTCGCGTTCGACGACGAGACGATCTGGTGGTGCGCACCTTGCGCTCGCAGAGGAGCGCCAAACCGTCGAATAGGATGGAAACGCGTAATCGTCGATTCGGTGCGAAATCGTTCTCGTCTCGCTAAACCAAAAACGCAAGGAGCGTCGCGGCACGCGATGCAAAACGACCGCGCGACATCTCCGTGCAGCGGAGAAACGATAAATTAAATAAATAAATATACGTGTACGATTAGTTTGTATATCGTGTATACGACGAAGCAGCACGACCGGTCGTCTCAACGACGGGAGATCGTACCGACAACGACGACGCTTCGAAGCGGTGAAACCGCGCGATTCTCGACCGTGCTTCGAAACGCCGATGTTCTCCTTCCGTTCTCCTCGGCGAAGCGTGCAGCGTCTTGTTCGTTTTCGATCGAAATTCTTCCAGATTTTGCGAACGGTCTTGGTACTCCGGTTACGAGTATAAATTGTGGAAAAGACACACGGTAGACGGGGATGAACAGATGGACGAGGCCTCTCGTTCTCGTCGTTGAAGGCACGCAACGTACGCGGTGATCGGCGTACAACGTCCACGGATGTTGCATCTACGTTTGCACGGACGTTGCGAATTTACGCGCGCCCAGAGCCGAAACGAAATCGCCGAGCAAATTTTCGCC
Source organism: Agapostemon virescens (assembly GCA_028453745.1). Taxonomy (NCBI): domain Eukaryota; kingdom Metazoa; phylum Arthropoda; class Insecta; order Hymenoptera; family Halictidae; genus Agapostemon; species Agapostemon virescens. The sequence continues at coordinate 14,458,411 of CM052087.1, forward strand.
GAAGGACGACGAGAATGCCGTTTCCGTTCGTACCGTGATCCGCGGCTGAAACTCCGATCGTAAAAAGTTTGACCGTCGGTCGCTCGGGACCCGGTACCTTCTCGCGTTTTCCCATCGGCAAATCCCGCGCGATCGACGAGGAACCCGACAACAACGATGCCGTGGAAGCAAGGCAGCCGAGGTTATTACAGTTTTGTTGCTCTTTTTCTTTTCAGACATTTTATCAGAATTTATTATTTCGTGTAAACGTTTATAATAATTATAATTTACAATTACGATGTTTGATGATAAATACAAATAGAACAACGGAAGATGGGGAAGGGGGAAACTAGGGAGATTCGATGGACGAGATAGGTGTACGTGGAAGTGGTATGCAGAGGCTAGCTTCTTCGACGATTGGAAAGAGAGATGCGAGGGCCAAAGAGAGAGAGAAAGAGAGATAGAGATAGAGAGAAAGAGTGAGAGACATAGAGACGCGCGACGAACCGAGGAACATTGCAATTGGAATGAACGACGATGTCTCGAGATTCGCAGTGGTGCGCGTAATTGTAAAACGGTACGGAAAATACCGAAGACGAGACGAAACGAAACGAAACGAAACGAAACGAAAAGAAGAAGGGGAACGATGGCGCAGGAAGATGCGAACGCGAGCGAGCCAAGGCGAGGCGAGAGAAATACGCGTTCGTATCGAATTCGCGTCAACGAAGCGCGCGCGTCGCTTGCTCGTCGGAAGAGGTCTGCCATTGGAATTTTAAATGGGCGGAATATATCGGTGGGAAATCGATAGAGAATATCGGTGGTGGTTCGCCGTGAAAACGATGGGATCGTGTAAATACGTGGTTTTGGACCTGCTGCGCGAAAACGAGGACCGTTCGTCGTGGAAACTGGAACCGATCGAATCGACGTTGTCGACGTTGTCAACGAGAAAACTACGTTCGTAGTTTACCGATAAAGGGGAGACGACTCTAAGCGCGAAAGGTACCCGGTCCCGCTCAGCCGGCCCATCCCTATCGCGTTTATGCGAACGCTCTCTCTCTCGAGGAGGAGGATCCGTTCTCGCAGCCCTAGAAAACGTTTCGTTTTCACACGCTTGGTCTCTGTTTGCATCGGTAACCGGATAATTTTACGACTACTACACCTCGGCACCAATCTATTCGCTCCAAAGTCCCGCGCGAGTCGTTTTCATCGTCGTCGTCGTCGTTGTCGTCGTCGTGGTCATCATCATCATCATCATCATCATCATTACCACCATCGTTATCATCATCATTATAGTCATCATCGTGATTCGCTTTGGTTGGTTTTCGTTCGCGATACAACAGAAAACATAGACACATCGAACGTATAGTACGTTGGGACACGTTTATCCGCACACACACACACGTTTTTAATATCGATAATCGTTATTCGTTTTGCCATGTAGTATGTATCGTTACGGTACACGTTTAGGTGTCGGTGCGTGTCTTGTGTTTCTTTTGGAAAGTAGGCGCGAGCTTTCTCGCGTATGTTACACGCATGCTTAAACGTATAGAATGTCGCACGAAAGAGATTTTCTGCGACACGATCGGTCGATCTTTATAGCAACGACACAAGGATGAAACGTCAACCGAACCAGAGGCGGACGGTGGATCTCCAAGGACCTCGGAGCCAATTTACTCGATCAACGATCGGAATAGAGTAGTAGTGGTAGTGGTAGTGGTAGTGGTAGTGGTAGTAGTGGTAGTAGTAGCGATAGCAGTAGTAATAGTAGTAGTAATAGTAGTAGTGTAGTAGCAGTAGTAATAGTAGCGATAGTAGTAGCGTAGTAGTAACAACAAAGCAAAATGAAAACGTGGAGAAACTGTTTGATCATTCGTTTATTTTGTATATCTCGTAGAAAAAGAAGAAGAGTCGACTGGTGTCTGTCCGTTGTTTCCGTGTATATCTCTTTCTGCACGCACGCGCGTGCGCGCGTGTGTACGTACGTATGCTTTAGCGTGTCTGCGTGTGTTCAACATAAAAACAATCGGAATCGTCTGTCTTAATAGTTTTTTTTATTTAGTCGGAGAAAGCTAACGTTTCTCACATAGAATTTATATGTAAAAACGTAAAAATGACTTTTCACGGCCCTCAAATAATTAGAAGCAATTAGTTCGTACATATATACATATCAATCCGCCCCTGGACCGAATGTATCCGCTGCATTCGGACGCGTCGAATGTTTAATTTATCGTCGGATTCTTATATATTTCCATTATCGAAAATGGTTACGCTCGTCCTTTGCTTTTCTTTCTTTCTTTCTTTCTTTCTCTCTCTCTCTCTCTCTCTCTCTCTCCCTTACTCTCCCGAGGTTTCGGTCGAGGCAATTGGATTCACCTTTTATACGCGTCTCCGAACAACATTCTTGCTTTTCTTTTCGTTTCTACTACTTTGTTTCTTTACAATCCGTTTTACCCCGAGAAACCGGAAGAATCGACGTATCGCAAGGATTACGCGAAACGAAAACGCAAAATGGCGTTAAATAAGCGGCGCGTCGTTTCCTCCATGAGTTCGAATTCGGGAACGCGTGGTTCGACGCGACGCGCGTGTCCACCGAGCGATCGACGCGTACAATCGACGATACAACATGGAAAAACAACGAATATTCGAGTTTATCGACAATTTCCACGAGATCGATCATGGTCACGGGAATGAACGCGCGCGCATACGCGATCCGTCGCGAACGAAATCCGAAGGAAAAACACAATCTCCTTCGAATTCTCGCGTTCTCGTTTGCATCCCTTCCGGACGACGTACGAATAGGTTGATCCCGATAACGCGGACGATGCGCGCGCGCGTGAAATTTTAACGCATACATGGGAAGGGACGAACAGAGAAACGATGCATGGAAAGAAATTTCGAAAGATAGAAAGAACGAAAGAGAGAAAGACGGAAACACGACCGTTGTCCCGAAGAATGCCGAGCCGAACGAAAGATCCGAGCAAACGACGCGTGTACGGGTAAGGAAGAATTTGTCGAAGATCGTCGTGCGCGATGGATCGGTTGCTCGAAAGAACGCAAAAGCGGTGTTGTTCCCTTTCCTCTTCGATATATTTTCGTGCTTTGGAAACGGACGGCCGTAACGCGAGGAGGACAGAAAAAAGTATTCGAGAGAAACGACGACGGTTCTCGCTCGTCTCGGTGCGGTGCGGTGGAGGAGCGCGATCGCACGCGTATCCGTATCCGTATCCGTAAAAGAAAATCGAGCGCGCGTCGACGGTTATCCGAACGGTGTTCGATAAAGCATAAGGGAAACGTAAAATCGAGCGATAAACGGTGGAGAACAGAGCGGCGCGCCGTTTCACGGATTTTCAACGCCAACGCAAAACGACGGTTCGAATAAACGGAAGAGCGTGCTGCATCGGTTATACGCATCCAAAGAAATGAGAAAAAAGTATCGTATGTAAAAGTAATTCACCACCGATGTTGTTTTTTTTTTTGGAACTTAATAACTTAATGTATTTTTTACTCTCCTTTCTCCTCCTACGTTCTTCCCTTCGTATAATAATATCGTACTTGCTAGACAATGTGAAATTTAATTTAATGACAACTGGATATAATGTAGTTAGTTTCATGCGTGCTTTTTTCCCTTTGTCTTCGTTTCTTCTTGAACGTCTGTTTTTTCCATTTTAGCGAAATATTTTAGGTGAACGCTGTCCGAGCGAGTGCTCCGCCAACAACCTAGACGGGGAGAGCCCCTCCTGCTCCCATTCGCGCGTTCGCATGTTCGCACGTTCGCACGTTCGCAAATCGCGTTCTCGTTTCGATTATTCTCGCGGTCGAGAAAACTGCGCGCGCGCGGGTTCGCTCGCGCGACACACCGAAAGAAGATGCTGCTGAACTCGTCCTAGACAGCGGGTCGAATCGATACAACACACGGCGGCATTGTGTCTCGCGGGAAACTTTCTCTCATCGATCTTTCGTGTCTCGCCTCGTTTTCATTTTCCTCCTCCGAACGACGGAGACGCGATTAGGCGCGACACCGTCGAGGCCGTCTCTTTGTCGTCCGCGCGGCTTTCCCGACAGCCGAGACGCGACGGTATACGCGCAACAGAGTACAGTTATACATGTGTTACGTTACGTTACATTATGTTATGTTCTATGCCGCGCGAAAGGGGAACGGTTGGAAGAGGAAGCAGCTCGCGCGGGAGGGTCCCCCCGCCGTGCTTTCGTCGGACAGCGCTCTTTTCAGATGGTAAACGGTGAGCAGATCTGGGAGTGACAGTGGTGTCTCGCGGATATATTCTTCGCATCCCGTGTCTCGTACCGACACGCGCGACGGCGGCATCGAACGCGCTACATTCGCGATTTTTCCCATTCGATTATTTTTCTCTCGGTTCTCTCGTTTTTGTTTTTTCTTTTTTTTAAAGTCTTCGTATGAAATTTCCGGTCGCCTCTCTCTAGTTTACTCTAGAACAATTTTTTCTTTTTTTTCACCGTATCCCAACAAGGTCGTACGACGAGACAAAGTTTGCGAAACAATAATACTCTTCCTGTCCGTTCCTCCGTTCCATCCACAATTTGCTCCTTCCTATTCTTCCGTACAAACACGAGTCGATATATTGTTTTTCTTTTCCGAGGAAATTTCGCGCTCGATATTGGACGATTCTCGCGCGGCTCGACCGTTTTCTTCCATCGAGAATCGTACGCGTCAGGCTGCGATGCACCGTCCCAGAACGGTGCAAGCTTTCATCAAACGCATTCGTTATTTCTCTTTCTCGCTGACACGTACACGCATGCCCTTTCTCCCTCTCGCGTTCCCATCTTTCAGGATCTCTTCCCCTCTCTCTCTCTCTCTCTCTCTTCTCTTTTCACGCACGCGCAAACATGAACTCTCTTTCTCTTTTTCTTTCAGTCAGACAATCGGTCGTCGGTCTGTCATTTGGTTGGTCAGTCGGTCCCGTCGGTCGGTCGGTCGGTCGGTCGGTGAAACGATCGGTTTCGCTCACTCGCTCGCTCGCTCATTCGTTCGCTCGCCGCTCACTCTCATTCCGTCTCTCGGTCGATCGAACGACCAAAGAGAGAACACGGTCGAGAACGCGGGGATCCTCCGTGTTCGAGGTGTCGAACCGGGCGTAACAGCTGTGGCGGTGGCGTCGGCAGCAGTGTGCGGTCGCGTTTAGGACAAACACGTACTCGAGGCATTCGAGGGGAGGAAAATCAAGGGAGAGGAGAATTTTCTCGAGGCGATGGTCTCGCGAATGCGACAGGAAGAAAGATAGGAAGGGAAACGGGAAGATGGACGGGTAGGTAGGTAGGTAGGTAGACGAGTAAGAGAGAAAGGGGGGTCGATCGATGAAAAGGACACGGGAAATGAAGAGGAAGGGAAAATGAGAGACGGGAGGAAGGGAGGGAGGTCAGGAGGTGGAAAGGCAGGAAGGAAGGAAGAAGAGGAAACGAGGTGGTACGCGAGGGACGAAAGAGGACAGGTAAATGGATAAATCGATCTCAGGTGGATGGATTGGTGAGCACTTCGAGGGACGGGGGGACGATAGAGAATAGGATGTTCTTATTAGGTTTAGAAAGGACTTAAGCTTAGGAAGGTTAGTTGTCGCCACCCTCCTGTTGTTCGTCCGGCTCACCCTGCGTGTCACTGGTCCAAAGAGTAAGGTTGTCGCGGAGAAGTTGCATGATGAGCGTGGAATCTTTGTAGCTGTCTTCGTTAAGAGTGTCCAACTCCGCGATCGCGTCATCGAACGCCTGGAACGGTTCAACGAAACCTTGTTATCATCTGGCCACACTCGGAACACGCTCGTCGCGCCTCTTCGGCGACCGAGCGCCGACATCGATCTCATGCAAAAAGCGAACAGAGACATTTGCAACGCGAAAACAAGAGCGATGCAAGAGGAGACTGTCGTGCGTATCGTTAGACTGCGGATCTCGTCGTGTCAACATATTTTTCAATTAATGTCTGCGTCGATCGCGAGGAAACGGGAAATCAAAGTCAAAGCCGAGTCGAACGAACGTCGAATGTTACGTACCCGTTTGCGCGACGAACGCGTAAAATCCGCAGTCTACGCGTTATAGATACAGTGGAGGCATATCATCGTAGCAATCACACCACGCAACAAATGTTAATTCGTTTTTGGTTTGGGTTAGGGAACTCTGATGCAACGGTTGTCCGCGCGTAGAATCGTTCTCGGTTACGCGGTAATCGGTTATTTCGATATCGAAAAACTCACGCAATCGTTAAAAAAAATTTCGCGCAACCAAATTCTAACCTGTTTGGCCAGGTGGCAAGCCCTGGCCGGAGAATTAATAATTTCATAGTAAAAAACGGAGAAATTCAGAGCAAGACCGAGCCTGATCGGGTGCGTCGGCTGCATTTTCGACTTTGCTATGTCGAAAGCTTCTTGGTACGCCTTCTGCGAGTCCTCGACAACCGCTGCAATGCAAACGGATAATCCAAATTAACCAACGTTACACGATTAGTCGTAACAACGCATCGAACTCGAATCTGTAAAAAACAAGTGCTGCTAATCTCTGCGAAACGAAAACAAAAGCGGCGTTTCTTCACCGTTGACTCAAGCATTATATTTTTGCCTCCACTGCAGCGCTACCACCCCATCGTCGTCATCGTCACCAGCACCACCACGACCACCACCACCACCACCACCACGACGACCACCATCGTAACCACCGCCAAAACCACCAAAAACCGCCATCGTCGTCGTCGTCGTCGTCATCCTGGTCGCTCTACCGTCGTCGTTCCGTCATCGTTACCGTTTACCGTTTACCGTAGTCGTCGTCGTCGTCGTCGTCGTCACGCCACCACCACCGCCGCGTATCCTTTTGCATCCTCCTCTCGAAATAATCGATCTCCGTTAAATTGTACCTGTTTTGCCAGCTGACAGGCCTTGTCTGGTGAGTTGAGGATCTCGTAATAGAAAACGGAGAAGTTGAGGGCGAGACCTAGCCTGATCGGATGAGTAGGCTGCATTTTTGACTTGCTGATTTCAAACGCATCCTGGTACGCCTTCTGGCTGTCGTCTACCACGGCTGCATATCCGTACGCATCACGTGGAAAATTGCATTATCAAATTTTATCTGGTCAACGAATAGTCTACTACGACGGACCGTGCGCGATCGATACACGAAAGTCTTCGAACGAAACGAAACGAAACGAAACGAAACGAAACGAAAGATTTCGATATATTCTCGGTTCCGGGCACACGATTTTCGGAAAAATGTTCGCTCGAACGCCCGTGACACCGTTAGCATTCGAGGCGGAAGCTGCAGGTATCCGGGCATAACGAGCGTTCCGGAATTTTTCGAATCCATCTATATCCAACAATAAGACCGACCGCACGCTCCGGGCCGAACATCTGCCGTTGCAGCTGTGGTTCTTCTTTCACGGGGCGAGCCGCGCAGGTACGACAAAAGTATCGTGCATCTTTGCGTTTCAATAAAGAAGCGCAACCGTTCTCGAATGCGGATAAACGCGCGTCTTTCGCCTATCGCCGATTCGAGGGCAACGCCGAACGCGCCAACGCGCGTTCCTTCGAGCCATCGAACCGCGTAAAAAATCGATTAAACGGATCACATATGGAATTTCTACGTGCTCGCTACGCACCGTACAAAAAGCACAAGGAAAACGTTAAACGCAACGTCGCAGAAACGTTATCGATTCCACGAACGTCGCGTCTCGGCTACGCGATAACGACTCGTAGCGAGCACGCGTTCGATCGAGTATCCGGCGAAAAGAATTCGAAAGATGCGTACCGTGTCTGGTTTCTCCAGTGGCGACTTCCGCGAGATACCTGTAGTAGTCGCCCTTCATCTTGAGGTAGAATACTTTGCTCTCGGCATTGCTAGCCTTGGGGATCAGGTACTTGTCGAGGAGTTCCTACAACACGAACGAAACGATCAGCAACGATTTCGCGTAGACGCGGCGTTCGGACGGTCGAAAAATTTCCGCGGATGCTCGCGTATCGTCCCGTGTAAAAGCTCCAGTAAATTCGACGCTTCGTTTTCGAGTGGGCGACGAGAAACGCGGGTCGCGCGACCGGAGCAAATCTTGGAGAGGTCGTAACATCTGGGCGACGGCGTATTTCCCACGAGACGCTACCCCGCTCTTCTTCCGGACCGGAGCGAACCGGTTGCGACACGCTTTCCAAGATTCGCCGTCGAGTCCCGTGGTTTTCCTCGAGGACAACGACAAAGGACGAAAGGCTGCTCGGGAATCTCTCTTTTGAAATTTCTGTCGTCTTTACGCGGAACACCCTGTACATCGAAGCGCGGCCGCTCGACGCAGGCGTGTCGTTTCCTCTTCCGCTTCCCGTCTATTTCCGGACATTCGAACCGCTGCTCGCTTCGATTCGTACCGACGATCGAACGCGTCACGAGGAACGAGAGAGATCCGCGGCGCTTTTCCCGAAGCGTTTTTGGTCGCGCGTTCGCCGAACGAAAAGAAACGAGCAGAGATGGACGCGCGCGGGCGTAAGACGAGCCGGTAAAGCGCTCGTAATTGACCCGCGTGAAATTCAAGCCGGAGGGCGATCTCCGCTCTGCCTTCCAGCTCTTCGAATACGCGAACGCGACTGGGAACGAGATCGCGGGTTACGGTAAGACGAGACAAACCAGCAACACCCGGGAACCGTGTGCAATAATCCTGCCTGCCGTGTCGAGACCGCGACAGCGTCCCTTCGCAGGCCGATCGTCGGGGGCGGCTACGTATCTTTACGCGAACACGATTTAGAAACGAAAATAACAACTTTCCCCTGTCCGGTCTCGAACGAGATACAAATTCGATGAACGCGCAACATCCGGTGCGGGGCCGTCGATTCGAAAGTCTCGATCCATTTCCTGTATTTTCTTCTAGTCGCAAGATGCGACTTGCCAGAGTTTGTTCGTGGCTACCGTGGCCTGACGACGCGTCGCGCGCTTTACTCGCCGTCGAGACTTTCGTACAGACCATAGACTTTTAAAAAGTTACGAAATAATCTCTGGCAGATAACGCGCGTTAACCCCTTGCACCGTAATATCGAGTCTCGGACTCGCGACGAACGCAACGCTTCGAACAGAATCTGCTAAACCGCGCGTCGTTGGTTTTGCTTTGCATCGGAACGCTCGATCGATGTTTCGACGTTGGAGAAATTGCGCTCGCTCGCGGCGAGTTGCGATCGTAATGCGAACGGTGACGCGCGAGCAAAGGGGGTTGTCAACGTCGGAACGGAGGACGAGAGAGTCGAAAGGCTGGGCCGGTGGACGGTGCGCGTCGACGAAACGGGGCACGCGCCTCCCCATGTGTGCCAAGCAGAGGTCGATGATCTTCGAGACACGAAAAACCGCGTTCGAACTACGCGTACGTCGAAGCGTTGCGTTGGCAGCAGCGGGGTTCCTTTGAAAAGGAAGGCGCGGTGGTCTTCTCGCGTCGAACGGCATGAATCGCTCGTTTAAGTTTATTAATACGCTTGCTCTCTCTCTCTCTCTCTCTCTCTCTCTGTCTCTCTCCGGTGAGCGCGCGCGAGACTCGTCGAAACGTCCGGTCGTTTCGACTGGAAAAACGGACCCAGACTTTCCGATCGTCCGGCCGTGCATCGAAGCGCGTTCGGTCCAAAGGGGAGTAAGATTCGACTCGGACGAGTCCAAGTTTCGGAAACGGTGGAGTTTGCCTGAAAAACTGGAGATCGGAGATCTGGAAACTGGAAATTGGAAATTACAGGGTGGAGACGCGGGAGATTGCTCCGGAGAAGGCGTATCTCGTGGGCGGTGATCGGAAGGGGGATCTCGTGGTTCTTACCAATACGTCGTAACAGATCTCGCGTAGCTCCTTTTCAACCTTTTCCCGGTACTCCTTGGCCATCTGCTGTTTGCGTTCGGATCCCTCGGTCTTTTGCTCGATGGAGGATATTACTCGCCACGAGCTACGTCTCGCGCCGACGACATTCTTGTACGCTACCGACAGCAGATTCCTTTCTTCGTTCGACAACTCGACTCCCGTTTCGGTGACCGCCTTCATCGCGGCTGCCATGTCGTCGTACCTTTCCGCCTGTTCGGCGAGCTTCGCGCGCTGTACCAATTCCTCCTTGTCCACGGACATTGTGTTGGCTGAAAAAGAAAAATCGCACAGGACCGTTTAAAGGGAGCTCGGCGAGTCCAGCGAGGATTCTGCTGCTCGAACGCGACAACGGTCGGCGGCGTGCGTCGTCGACCGCTGGTTTTTGTCGTTCTCGACGAGCGTCCGGCAGCGACGAACGCGCGCGCGATTCCTACGTGAGAATAGATTTCACCGACGCGTTTAGAACGGTACGACGCACGGCGCTTGTCGCGCGTCGAACGAGGCCAGTTACGTTCGCCGAAAAAAAGATCGTCGGTCGGTTCGAGCGGGTGCTAGCTCTCCTCTCGTCGTTCCGTCCTTCGTTTCCAACGGTTCGGATAACGCGGATGGCCGTCGTCGCGTCGGGATCTTGGCCGACTCCCGAGAAAACGAAACTCTCGAGAGGCCTAAAACGGAAGTTGGACGACGAGTCGGCGCTTTCACGGGCTTTTCGACGAGCCGTCCGTGGCATCGACCCAATAAAATATCGTTGGCCTCGAGAGAGGCGTCTTTCTACAGCGTCGCCAGGTTGTCGAACTCTTTCATCGATCTTCGCGGGCACGGTCGGTCTCGTCTCGTCTCGTCTCGTCTCGTCTCGAGTTGGTCGCGAGGTACCAACCGCGTCGGGCGAACAACCGTCTCGCGTTCGAAACGGTGCGTCAACGACGAGTAAGCCGTTCGGAATGTCGCGAAATCGCTTGATAAAAGAGCGCCGGACGTGGTCGATCGCGGGCGCGTTCGATTCGTAACCGTTCCTGAAATCCACCGTCAGTTTTTACGCGTTCCCGGCGTCGTAACGCGATTCTCTCGCGGTGAGTCACCGAGCTCCGGCCTCTCCATCTCTCTTTCTCTTTCTCGCTCGGTCTCCGACAATGGGCAGGAGCCGACCACCGACGGCAAATACGCGGGCGCTCGGCCCTTTTCGGTCGAAGCAAATTACGCCGAAAGGACGTTCGCGCGCGACTCGAAATTCGGCGATTCCCGTCGAGAAGCGTCCCACGGCCGAGTTTCGAGAATTGGCTCGGCTCGTGGAACGCGGCAATCGTCGCCCCCGGTTCCGTTCGAACCAGTCAACTTCCGCGACGAGTTTCTAATATTATCCGAATTTTACCGCCACGGCGCCGACGCGGCCTCGCGGAAAAAGCTTGCGAGGAAAAACGAGAGACGCGGCGACGAGTTCGCGATCCACGCCGAGGAAAAATGTGTCGCGGACGCGGATCGATCGCGCGAGAATTCCACGGCGAATCGAACGCAACCGACGAAAAGAGGTTAATATTTCTGAACGAGACACGCTATACCCGGCGACGCTGGTTGTCCCGAGTCGAACGAGAACGGTTCGAGCCGCGATCGATATCCGCGCCGTACCCGTACCCTTCTCTCCTCGCGTCGCTCGTTATTTCTTTCGACGAGAGGCCGGTTGCTACGGAGCGACGAATCGGCCGATCACCGTCGCGATCGCCCGTTCGGACCAAACGATCGCGAACGACGCGAAACGGAAATCGAGTCGCGATTCGAAACAATTTTTACCGGTGTTTAAACGCAACGTCGAAGAAAACGACTCTTGTGAAATTCCAGCGCGGTTTCGTCTACCGAGTCAACGCCGATGACGACATCGCGACGATTACGAGCGGCGGCCGTTAACGACGAAAGCGAATCGTTATCGACGCGATAGCGTTCGTAATCGCCGCGTTGCTCGTCGATGTTTGCGGCATCGCACCGGCCGCGAGCGAGCGAGAGAGAGAACGAAATACGCGAGGCGATGGAATCGTCGGAGGAGCAAAGCCAGAGAATACCGTGTTGTTCAACGAATGAGGGGCAAACGAGCAGGAATGACGCACGCGCCCAACTTTTTTCCTAGGTTTTCCACGGCCGCGGAACGACGATCTTCCGAGAGAAAATCTGTTGCGGTAGAGCCGTTGTTCTCGAACGAGAATGCGTCCTCTCGAAGAGGGTTCGCGCCGACGACGCACACGCACGGTCCCGTCGCGCGATTCGGAAACGCGTGGATCGCGCGCGGTTCTACGCGGCGCGGCCGACGCCGTGCGAGCGTGCCAACGCGAGGATAACGAGCGAAAACGCGAGCATGCTTAGGCACGGAGACGCACGGAGACGCACGGAGACGCACGGCCGAACGGAAGGGACGGTGGGTCGACGACGGACGAGAGATTCCCATGCTCGGAGAAACCCGGACAGAAATATTAAACCGGTAGGTGTATTCGACGTCCTATATTTAATCTCGCGATCACCTGGCTTTGGGTTAGCGAATGCTTGGACAGACGGCAGCGTTGCCGTATCCGCGAGAACCGACGGGAAACAACACCGCGCGTCGCCGCTGAAATATTTCCGGCGTAGAATCGCGAATGGAACGCGACGAAACACGGCCGCCGGTTCCTCGTCTCTCCTCGCGGTTTCGCGCGAAACCGTTCGGCGAAGGGGATTATTTCGAACGCGGGACAGACGCGCGCGCGACAGCGAAATCCGTCGGCGAAATTTCGAACGCGGACGCGTCGCGAATACCTACGCGATTCGCGACGTCTTCCGAGGAATCTCGAATCGAACCGCGTGCCAAGTTCACCGGCGGAAACCGTGCAAACGGTAGACGCCCGCGCCGCTGCTCTCGGTCGCGATAAAAGTATCGACTTTATCGAACCAACGAGCGGTTTATCCGCGTCCGTATCTCGTCGTAACCGTTGTCGCGTCTCTCGATAAATCTCGGTTCGATGACTCTCGCGCGCGCGCGCGGCACAGCTTCTGCGACACGATCGCGCGGAGAATCGATATCTCGCGCGGTCGCGAGCTGGTCGAACGCGTTCGATAAAAATTACTCGATTTCCAAAAATAGTACGCGAACCTACTACGGGCGACGGAGGAGAGCGTGCCACGGTCGCGACACGGCCGAGAAGGATGGGCGTACGAACAACGTTTCGTCCGACTCGAGCACGCGCGAGAGCAAACGACGAGACCAACGAGAGAAAAAAGATAAAAAGCCGAAAAGGAAAGTCAAAAGCGCAGCGAACAGCCAAGAATCGCGACCTCGTTGTCGGATCGAAGGTTGCGCGCGGAACAGGCGTCGCCGAGGCGGACGACGATTCCGTCGCGTAAGTCGATCGGTAACGATTCGAGGTTATGGTCGGCACAATCGCAATCGCGATTCGAGAGGCAGCCAGACGGAGCGCCACGGCGCTACTTTCACGAAGCGAGAGCGAAATTCCTCGTCTACGTTCTCCGTCTCTCTCGCTCGCTCTCTCTTTCTCCTTCCCTCTCTCTTTCGGGCAACACGCCCCGTCCTCGAGCTACTACTCGATTCCGTCGCGAACGATACGCGCGAGAAACGAGAACGGCGAACGGAGAGGAACAAAGAAACCGACGCAACGGATCGCTTTTGCTTCCGGCGAGGTTAATCGGCGACGACGGCGACGACTACGACGGCGGCGGTAGCGTCGTCGTCGTCGTCGTCGTCCTCGTCGCTGTCGCCGCCGCCGCTGCAGGTACCGCGCACCAATTCCGTTCTTCTACGTCGTAGTCACGCTACGTCGCGGAGTAGATTGAACGAATCTCGTCGAAATCGCGCGATTATTTGTGAGAAACGCGATCGTTCGGTAACGGCGCGTTGGTCGAACGGCTCGTAGGTCGTCGACGAAGATTCTTCGTTTCGGGAATAAGACGATGCGCGTAGCAGCACGCATCGACGGAAAAGAGAGCGAGAAAGGCCGGAAAGAGAGACAGAAGAGGATGATTCGAGTAGACCGAAAGGAAAGGAAGCGCGAGGTTACGCGCGTGTCGAGCTACGCCGCCGAGTGGATCGAGCAGCAACGGGAAGCTAGCAACTACGAAGCCGGGTTTAGAAAGCAAATAGCAATGCGAGGCGACGTAACGTCGCAGCAGTCTTACCTATAGTTAAAGTCTTTTGTACAATAAATACTTAAATAAATACACGGTGTGTCTCGGCGTATTCCGTGGGATCGCGCGCGGCAACAGGAGGGGACCGAAAACTGACTAGACTCTCGGTATTGCTAGTGTTTCTTTCGATCCGGGGGATAAAGAGCGAGAGCGTATTACGCGGAGAAACTACGCCGGGTCTTTTTCCTCAATCACACTCGGTTACGATACCACACATCCCTCGGTGACCACTCCCGCACAGCGACTGAGCCGGCAACGCTGCTCGTGGTGGGGACTCGGCGTACCTCGTGCAGGGATTCGGCGGCTCTCGTCAGCTCTCGAGCCTCGTCGGCAAGGCTCGGATCGGTTCGGGCTCGAGCCGAAGTATTGATCGGCTCGCCCAGCATGGACGGCTCGGTAAGGTTGGGTGGGGCAGCGGTACGCGACTGTCCCGGGACACCAGAGACACGGAACGCGATGCGCTGCACCGAACCTGCCCGAGTTCGACCGAACCGATCCGATCCAAGCCGCGTCGCGACGCGCCGTCCGACCTACCGCGCCGTGCCGCGTCACGACGTATCTCTCTCTTTATTTCTCTTTATTTCTCTCTCTCGCCCTCTCTCGTTCTCTATTCTCCTATCCGCTATCCGCCACGAAATACATTTTCTCGTTACCGCATTCGTCGTCCGCAATTCCATCCCATTTTCTTTTCCCTTTCCATTCTACCCATTTCCATTTCCGCCCGATACCTTATTCGACCAGCTTTCCGTCGGATCCGTTGGCCAAGGCGCATTCGACGCGCTCGAGGAGCTTTATCGCGGATCGATAACCGTCCGTGAAACGGTCGAACACGGATAATCGAATCGTCGTGCCGACATCGTATCCAAGATGCGGCGTACGAGTTCGATTCGTGTTTACGCTTCGAAGAAAATATATCCCACCGCTTACGTAAAGCGTAACACGCGCGACGCCTATCGAAAAAGAGAAAACGACTTTGGTTCGCGTCGGGTCGAGCCAATTTCGGACGATCGCGCGAAACGTCGCCGTGCTTCCCACGCGTTCGGCGCAACGTCGACAATTTTTCACCGTGTCGACGAACTGGAAAATCTGATCCGTGTCGTAAATCTAAATCGTTTCCGTGTCGCGGACCGGCCTCGCAAGGTCGCGACCGTTTTCCGATTCGGCGAAGAACGAGCGGAAGAAGCTCGACGAGACGGCGGCTTCGCGTCTCGGACGATCCTAATAAAGTCGTCGCAGCTGTTGGGGTAAGGGTCTTGGGGGGAGGGAGATAGATACAAGGTAAATCTAAAAAGAAGTAATTATACGAAGCTACGATGGTGGAATCGAGAAGACGAGCGCAGAAGTAGGGGTTGGCCGGTGAGGTTGAAATGAAATATTGATCCGCGGAGGCGCGCGCAACCCCTGCAGCCGACCCGCCCTTCCTTCTTCCTTGGCCGCCATTTTCCGGCTCGTACTTTCCTCGGCTTTCTTTCTCCCTTTCTCCGTTCGTCTTACGCCGCGCGTAGCCGCTTTTCAAATTGCTCGCACCTCGTTATCGTTCGGTATCTTTGCTCGAACCGGGCGGAGGGGGCGGGGTCCGGTCCGCTTCCGCTTTGCACCGCAACGTTCGATCGCCTCTCCGTTCGAGAAAGTCGAAGCGCGGCGGAAACGCTCGCCGGACAACCACGGGAAAACGCGCGAACCCGGAATTTGCCAAACGCATCGATACAAAAAGACAGAGTAAACGGACGAAGCGAGTTTGGCGCGATGCCTCGAGAAGCGTCGCGTAGGCGTCGCGTACCGCTGATCGATAACGCCGGTTTTGCGAAGAAATTTCGCAGAACGATCGCACCGAACCGAGGAACGTCGAACGCGAATTATTTGGTCTAAGCGGGAACGTGGACGCGTTCGGGATAGTCGAAGGAAGGGATCGCGGCGAACAACAGGAAGCGAAAGAGAACGCAAAAGACATCGGCGACGTAGAGTTTCGCGATTATCCAAGGATATTTAAGGCCGAGCTCGTACGCTGACTCGGAAACGCGTAGATCGATATCGGCTCGCGGTTCGCGCGCGACAAACTCCCATCCCGCTGGCATAGAAAGACGTTTATTCTCATTTTGCGTCGCGCAAACAGGTTACGAGCTACGAACGGCAAACGGTAGCATCTACTCGGAATCGGGGTGCTACGCGGCTCGCGACTCGAATCGACTCGAATCGACTCGACGTGGCGTGGCGCCGGTTGTTCGATTCGCCGATAAAACGACACGTGGTTCGCGGACCGGTGTTACGCGATGCGTCTACCGTTCGCTAAATTCGCCACTTCGATTCTAGAATCGGCAAATGTACGGTGGCAAGGGCGAAGGCGAAGCTTGCGCGGAAACCGACGAGTCCGACGGTCGGCGGTCGTTTTTCGCGCGTCGTCGTACCAATTTCAATTTCGATACGCGTCTTCCCTCGCACGCGTTCAACGAAAAATAAAGCAGGCGCGCGTACCATCGAGCGGCAAGGAAGCGTAACCGTTACGACACTGACCTTGCTCGCGCGGCGCCGAGCCGAGCCCGCGGAGCATCGTGTCGTCGCGAGAATGTTCGCAACGGATTCGCGAGTTTCCCCGAGCTTCGCTCTGAAAAGCTTTTCCCGGCCATAGCGCGCGCGGCTAACGGAGGGGTTGAGCGGATTCGTCGGAATGGAATGGAATGGAACGAAACGGAACGCATTCAAGGGTATTTCGTTATTGATTTTCAATAGGAAACAAGCACTATTTTTACTTCCGCGCTCGAGAAGATTCGCCGAGCCTCGGGCCGTCGCAGATCGATCGCAGGGGGCCGGCCGAGGCGGTTCGGAGAGACGACCGCCGCCGCGTCGCCGGGAGAGACCGGGAACGATGCCGTCGTTCGCGTTCGCGTTCGTTTCGACCGAAGCGCGACGCGTCGAGAAGAAAAGCCTGGGGAAACGGTTTCAAGGCGATACAGGAAGCGCGCGTATCGACGTCGATTGGCTCGCCGGGGGACCAGGCCTCCAGGCAAAGGTGGCCGCGCGAACATCGATCGCGGCTCGTAGGTCGCGTGCACGCCGCGTCGCCCAGGCCGCCGGCACCGCGTTCGACGAGCGACGTCGGAAACCTCCGATCGACCGATCCTGGAAACCGCGAGAATATCGATCCACGCGTTCGATGCCTCGACCAGGAGCTTACCGGGGAGGACGAGGGTAGAGAGAGGCTTTTTTCCACGCAATCCAAGCGAAAGATTCTTCCTGTTCGAATCGCGTCGTCGGTGCGCGTAAACGCGTATCCGGACCACGGAGTCGGAACGCGTCGCGTCCTAGTTTTCAAAGCGTTCGCTGCTTCCGATGAAACGAACGATAAATTGGAACGCGTGCGAACGCGTCGATCGTCGCGTGAATTTTCGGCGTGTCCTACGAGCCTGTTGCTCTTTCCGCCCGTTCAATTCGGTTGACGTCGAAACGGACGAATCGAAAAGAAAATTTACGCGTGCAAAGGGCTCGAAGAACGCGAAGAGAGAGCTGTCGCGAGAAGCGAAACGTTGTTGGTTCGAAGAAGAAGGCGAACCGAGCCTGCTGCTGTTCGACGAATCCAGGTGCATCGAGGCGCGTCCAGGTGTAGACGGACACGTCTGTACGTCGATCGAATCCTTTTCCCCCGACACCCGACGCCCGATGCTCGCGACCAAACCACCTCGCCGGCCTGGCTGCCTTGCCTGCCTACCTGCCTGCCTGCCTGCCTGCCTGCCTGCCTGCCTGCCTCCTGCCTGTCTCTCCTCGTTTTGCGTTTGACGCGAGAAACGAGCGCTCGAGGATCGATAAGGGGCTGGTTGGCTGGCTGGCTGGTCACGATGGGGAACTGGTTTCCGTGAAACCGTAACGATCCAAACTACAAAGGCGGACCGCGTGCCACAGGTGGCAGCGCAGGGATGGTGTTACGTAGGTGTTACGCGAGAGCGTTACGTATCTTGCGGCTCCTCCCCTTCCCGTTCCACCTCTCTCCTTTCGAAGAGTCTTCTCCGCGCAAAGGACCATCGAATCGCAGAAGCGAATGCTTTCTTCGCGCGAAACGATGCTGCTACGTTCTACCCTCTGCTCGAGACCGAATTACGGCGACGAGTTCCTTCGGTCTCGCGCGATACCCTTCGACGGTTACGATCAGCGATTCGCCCGACGAGAAACCGGGTTCCGACGCGTACTCTATGCGATTCCTGGGGAAAACGAACGCGTACGTTTCCATGGTTTTCTCGACGACCGACGATACCACCGAACGACGATCGCGCGAGGATCGAACGAGGATCGAACGAGGATCGATTCGATTTCTGGCCGCCGAGCGACGACGGCTTGACCCCGACGGGACGTCGGATCGATCGGGACCCGTACGACGGAGTTCGTTCGTCGCTCGTTCTCTCCGTGGGGTGGAAAAGTCGACGAGCGAAGCGACGAGCCGTAGGGCCGCGCGAGAGAGGCTACAGGCTTCGGGACTTACCGGAGGGATATGTTTAGCCCGGCCCTGGACGATTTTTCGACCGCGGAACGCGGCTCTATTTCTTGATCGCAAAAGAGAAGAATCGGAAAAGGGTGTGTTTCGCGGTCGCGCGATCCCGAGGCTCTCGTTCGCGTCCGAGCCGGCAAAAAGTTGCACGCGAGAATTATATTTACGTTGCGAGCGCGCGCGCGGGGGACACGGCTGGCGTGTACGTTCGTACGCGGAATCGCGCGAGCGGCTCGAGTTTGTGCGTCAGCCGTCTTGGAATAGCGACTGATGTCAACTGCCTGGTTCGTTGGTCGGACGCGTCACCGCGTCGAGCTGCGGCGAGTAGCGGCGAGTAGCGCTCGGTATCGCGTAGAACGGCCACAGGCTCGCGACGAACGGGCCTCGATCAACCACCGGAGTCGAATCGACCGACGAGGGGTGGAACAGGGGGTGGTGTGGTTCGAGGCGCAAACTTTTCTAGGGAGCAACTACGCGAACGATAAACGCGTTCGAGGGGAGGACAGTGTGGGATAATCGGAAGCGAAATCGTGTCAGCAATTTCCCGAAGGATGCGGTCGCGCGCGTGGAAATCGGATCGAGATCAGGTTTTTGGGTCGAAAAACAGCGGAGAGGTCGGGTCGAGGAAACGAGGAGGCGCCAGACGTCCGACCGAGACGACCCACCGTGCCGCATCGTCGTCGTATCCCTGGTTGCCGGTCGGGAGAATCGATGTCCCCTTTTTCTTTTTCTTTTTAAGCGGAGGGGGTTGTCGTCGTCGAAGATTTTCCCGTCGAAATTAGGTTGGAAAGGGTCAAGGAACGTCGAACGCGAACGCGGAAACTTATGTCCTTTGCCGCTCTTTTTCCCAACTCGAGTTTTGGATTTCGTCCAGCCGACGCGCAGCGTTCGAAAGGCTCCCCGCTGGAGAGGGCGGAAGAGCCGCGGCTTCCGCCATATTCCTCGTTTCTCCTAGTTCGTTCGAAACGCGTAGAACACGGCAGAAGGAAAAGAATAACTTTAAAAGCTGTGGCACGTCGAAGCGGTAAGAAAACTAACGGAACGGTCCGGATCGGATCCCCCGCTGTAAATCCCTGTTCTCGAATTATCCAAACGACCAACGCTGGGTTCCGACGCGAGGCTCCGAGAAGCGTGGAAACTTTTCTACGTCGAATAGAAGAGACGAGAAGAGAAGAGCCGAGGAAACGGATCGCGCGACGTCGCTGCGACCGCGAGGAAGCGCGGAACAATCGAACGGGACGCTCGCGACGCGCGACGCGAGCCACGCGGCAGCAACATTGTCGCAACCGAGATCTTATTATCGAGGAAAATTCAATTTCCGACTTGGCCTGTACGCGTACGCAACGCGAACACCACCGAACGGGAAGCATCCGCGATTTTCGATCGCGGTTGCTAAAAAGCGACGCGCGCTCGTTCCGTTCCAGTTTCATTGTTCGCGCGAACGTTCGCGATACGCCGTAGAAATAGCAAGCGAACACCTCGCGTATCGACCGAACTTAATCGGTGTTCGCGCAGCGGTGGTTCGGTTGTCGCGATCGGGAACGATTCGTGCCCGTAGGATCGTTTCCCCTTGCCGTCGATTCGACGATAGATTCGTCGCGGCACGGTCCGGAGAAGAAACGAGTCCTTCGACCGGCGACATCGAAACGCCAACGATCCGCGCGAACAAATTGGTCGGAAATTCGTAACTGCCACGGAACAAAGTGATTCGTGTCGCTTCCAGCGACATCGTACGCCAAGTAAATCTCTGGTTTCGGCCTTTCTGGGAATTCGTGCGATCAAAGGGAAAAGCGCGCGCGGAATGAAAAAAATAAACCTAGCGCTGGGCTGCGACGTACGCGTATACGTATATGGGTATATGTGGGTCTCGGGTGATCGAGAGGTTGTCGTCGTGACGAGAGGAGAAGAGAGAAGGGGCCAGCCAGGCTGTGGGGAGCAATGAGAGGCGAGGCGAGGCGAGGCGAGGCAAGGCGGCGCGGCGCGACGCGACTCCACGCAAATCTATAGTCTTGCGTCATCGATCTTTACACCTTTCCGCACGCAGAACCAGCTACGAAACGGAAACACAAAAGAGCCTAATCTCTCTCGATCGTATTTCATAGTTTGCGGAAAGCTCGTCGCGAAGCGTGTCGGCGAAGCTTATCGACCGACCACGCCGCGTACGATGTCGATCGATCGGTGGCTCGGCCCAACGCATCGGAGGCGAGCAACGGTGGTAGATATTTTCTTGGAGACGCGCGTAGGGGTTACGTCTACCTGTCGCGAGTTTATTTCGGTGAACCACCTCGTTGTCGCGGGTCGTCCAGAGAAAACCGCATTTACGGTCGTCGAGACGCCGCGGCACAATTCGCCTTTCGATGGAATCGATGATGGAAAGATGGGCGCGCGGTGGAAACCGGAGGCGGCGGCGGTCGGTCGATCGAAACGAACGGCGAGGGCGGCGTTCGGTTATCGCGACTATTCGCAAACAGCCGAGCGCGTAAAAGCGCGAAAGAATGCGGCGCGACCGCTGCGGAGAAGAAGCAACGCGCTCGTTACGCAAATATGTAGGAGCGACGAGAAACGACGAGGAACGTCACCGACGTGTCGCGACGAGACGAGACGAGACGAGACGCGCCGCGCGGCTCGATCGACCAAACGTAAGAGCGAGCGAGCGATCAACGGAAAGACAGAGGAGGGCTGCTCTCGTCGACCTTGGCGAAAAGAGTAGACCTCGACGGTGTTCGTGTTGTTCGATGACCGAGAAAGAGTAGGGGAAAACAGCGAGAAAGGGAGTTCATGGTCCCCCACTGCGAACGAACGCCTACCTTCCGTTAAAATTCACGATTAACGTTATTCCTCGCAGTTGCTCGCGATTGCGTCGTCGACGATCGCCCGGTGGACGAAACGGTACTCGAAATGTCGCGTCTCGAATCCTCTAACCTTCGATCGTTTCTATGACGCTTCCCCATCGGTCCGAGAATCCCCGGTAAACCCTATGGTACTCGAAAGATCGTAATTTTCGAAAAATCCTACTTTACGTTTACGGCGAGGTAAGGGGTACGACGATCCTACTTATCGACGACGGATACGACAGGAGGAGATACGAAAAAACGAACGATTGTTCGATCGGTGAAAGAGGCGAAAATCGAACGCGGCTCCGTAGAGCGGACCAGGGACTAGGCCAGGCTTGTAACGCGCGAAGAGGTTAGGTTACGAGTCCGATGGTATTCGTCCCGTTGACGCGATCGACGCGATATCGAAAACACCTCTGATCATCGGTTCGCTTGTCAAAGGGCGTGTACTCTGTGCCGCAACGCGGAGACACGTTGCTACGAAGAAACGACGTATCGCGTGCTGCCCATAGTTTATCGCGATTTCAAGCGTAAGCGGGTCGTAGATATCCTCGACGAGAGAACGAGAACGATCCGTCGCGCGCGGCGCGTCTTCGTTCTCTCGGAGCGATACGAGGAATAATCGTAAGGAATGGTAAGAAAAGAAAGAGAAAAAAATTAGATCGATCGGCAAAATGTCGATCCGAACGTACGCGCTGCCGTCGTCGTCGGATCGTTCGGTGAAAGATCATGGGGAAAACCTCGAATACGGAATAAAACGTGAGAGAGAACGCGCGGCAGGCGCGATTTAGGAATCGCGAACAAGGGAAAGCGATCGTTTGAAATATCTTCGAGCGAGAACCGTCGCCGGCTGTGCAACTAAAATGGCGGCGAGAAAATTGTACGTTTAGGGCTGGCACGTTCGGTCGCGTGCGTTGCGGTCACGTACATTTATACAAGCGACGAGGCGAACGACTGCCTTCGCACGGTACCGTATCGCACGGCAACCGGACAAACTTTCCTAAAACGATGATACGTTCGACGAGAACGACCAACCCGACGCGTAGATGCTGTTCCAACGTCGAATCGAACAGCTTCGATCGCCAGATTTCAATGAAATCGGTCGGTTCGGCAGGTTATTTCGAGGGACTCGAGACGAGGTTCGGTGAATCGTACGGCTACGGGGTTCACACAACTCCTCGTCGAACGCTTTACGTATTAACCGCGGCCGATATTTTCCGAGCTATCGTGTTCGCCAGTTTTCATCGCTCACGAGCACGTTTACGATTAGAACGAAAAAAGACTCACCTTTGGAGTGCTGTAAGCGGCCTAGAAAATCGAGGCTTCGGCGTATTCAACGGCTCCCGTCCACTACGATCTCACAGAGTGCACTGGCGCAACGAGCGGAAACCGCCATCTTGAACTGCGTTCACTTGACGCTTTCCGCCCGTTCAAAAATAATTCTTGCGTTCCCGCCATTTCACGAATTTCGTCGTAGCGATCCTTTTCTTCTCGATCGACGCGTTGATATTCGCGATTTTCAAATTAGAAATATCCGATGAAACGCACGCGTCTCGGATCGCGCGAACGGTGCCCTTGATTTCCAATTAAACGATACGTCCGACGGACGTCTTTCCGACGCGAATAGATAAGAATCGTGATCGCGATATCGGATAGAAATGTTCGGTCAAATTATAGCGTACGTTCTCGTATAATTAAAAGCAACGCGAATTTCAGTTTCCATTTGTTCGAAATAATGTTTGAGTAAGAAAGTTTGGTGGAAATTTGACCGATATCCGTACTATATATTCGCGCGAAGCCATCTTGTTTGTGCGCGGGTACCACACACGTGTTTAATCGATCGTTAACTCGATTTTCCAAAATACGTCTCGGTAACGTGAAAATAAACGACATTTTACCAACGAAATGCCTAAATCAAAAAGGGATAAGAAAAGTAATGTTTTTTCCATTTCGATATGTAATCTTTTCGTTGACATATCCTTTACAAATTTGAGGTTATGGAGCTAACCTAATAGAATAACGTTTGAAATTGCTACTTAATATTTCTTAATATGATGAACTACTTAATTGCTACTACTTAAATTTCTGTTCAACAGTATCTCTGACGAAAACGAGTAAGAAAGGTTCCGTGTTGAAGCAACAAATTATCGAAGATGTTCGAAACTGCGTCGAAAGGTATTCAAACATATTTCTTATATCCGTGGACAACATGCGTAACAATAAACTAAAAGACTTCAGAGGAGAATGGAAGGACAGTCGATTTTTCTTTGGTAAAAATAAACTAGTAGCATTGGCGCTGGGGAAATCGTCGGAAAATGAAGTTGCCGACGGATTGCATAAATTATCCGCGGCGTTGAGAGGGCAATGCGGTTTGTTGTTTACAAACAGACCGAAGAAAAAGGTGCGTATTTCCTTTTTAGCAATTCTGTAAATACCCGAGTAAATCTGTAAATCTGTAAAAAAATAAGTATTCGATTAATTCGTTTCTTTGGTTGTTTAGGCATTGAAATGGATGGAATCGTACGAAGAAGCAGACTATGCCAGATCCGGATTTGTCGCAAACGCAACCATAGTACTACCCGAAGGACCTATGCCCGAATTTGCACATAGTATAGAGCCTCATTTGAGGCAACTGGGAATGCCTACAGCTTTGCAAAAAGGTGTGGTTACGTTGGTCAAGGAATACAAGGTTTGCAAGAAAGGACAAGCGTTGACTCCGGAGCAAGCTAGGATTTTGGTAAGCGTCTTCCCTTACCGTCGTCGAGCGTACCGACACGTATAAAGGACCGTTTCTTTCTTTTCATTTTCTAATTAGAAATTACTCGATATACGAATGGCTACCTTTAAATTAATACCGTTGGGAGTGTTTTCGAAGAAACACGGCTACGAGCGGTTGGCGCCCGAAGACTCGTCTAAAGAAAATGTACAGGAATCTATGGACATAGAGGAGACCGAAGAAACGGACGACACGTGAAACGCGTGTTGTTGCGATAAAATAAAAATCACGTGAATTTGTATATACGTACATAGATCCTCTATATATCGTGTACAGAAATTAATTTTCCACCCTGTAATTTAGCTTTGCGAGGAACACGAAGTTTCTCTCGTGTTTCTCTGAAAACAATCGATACGCGTAACGTTGCGATTCCTTAGGATTTCTTATCGAAAATTTTCTAGTGCTTTTATCACCGCAATAGTAATGTCAATATCCGTTTGTTTCGCTATAATTTGGATAATAGGAACATTATGGGTGAGCTGTGCAACAAGCGCATAGAATGGGTCTAATCGTGCAGAGACTCTAATAAGGTTAATTCAAATTGTCTTATCGTTCTACGTTCAGACCGCGTACTATTGGTGTTCGGGAACTTTGCAAATCCAAGCTCGCGAAGCTGTGTTTAAAGTAAATTCGGATAGAAAGGGCAGTGCGACATCCAACGATTTTTCGGATCCATCCGAAAATGAAGAGAACAGGAGACGCGACATTGAACAGCTGAAACGCGAGGTACACTTTCGTGTTGTGGCTTTGTTGCAAGCGTGGTAAATAAAAGGAGCGTTGCGTTCAAGGAATCTCCGTCTCGCGTACCTAAATAAACCTCGTTGCAGATTAAAACCCGTTGGCCAAGCAGAACATCGATGAACATGGAGTAATGGAATTAGATAGAGGAGACCTAATTTCCTTGCCGATGTCCTTGCATCTGTAACGCGACAACATAATAAAATAACATTCCGTTCGCTATCATACTCTCGTCATTTATTCTCGTTATCGTGTTTACCATAGGAAATCTAAGTTTGACAAATTAGCAGTTAGCCGATTAATTCGTCATTTATTGTTCTGCTGGTTACAAGATATACGACGATTACTACAGATACACGTTTAGTTGCATAGTAACGTACACAAATTATATAAAAACATGGAAATCGCTACATAGACAGAGTGCTGGTGTTTTCACACGATTACCTATACATGAACGCTATCCGCTATTAACACGAAAACGATACGACGGATCGAATCGGTCGATTTAATCGTCGGGGCACACGAGTCGTACAATTTATTCGTTGATCGAAGTCTGTTCTCGTGCGTATCTAAATTTACTCGATAAATGGTCCTACGTACGTGTAAACAAGCGATAGTTGCATTTATTACGAAAGAAGCATTCGAAAATTAATTTTGCTATTCGATAATTGTCGCTCAAGAACCTCAAGATTTTTAAGTTTAAGAAGACTCGACTGTGATACCGATAAATATATCAGGAACGATCTCGTACACGATTTCGTTTTACTCGCTTACTCGTTAGAATATCTGCGTCAATATCTGCGAAGTGTCGCCTAGGCAAGAGCATATAAAATTCTCACTAAAACAAAAAAAAAAAATATAAAAATTGTGTAAACAAAACCATAGATGGATTCAAATTTATTTGTACTACGCGATATCATGATTAACAGCATAGATAAAATAATACTAGAAACGAAACATTCGATAACTTATAAAGTACCGTTTCTCGGTCGTTAGAATCATATATACTCTTTACAAAGCACTAATCAATACATTAATACTCTTAAAACTAAACGGATCGCCCGCGAAAATATTCAGAGAAAAAGACAGCATTCCACCAATGTTTGTTTCTCAACGCAGCGTGTATCGACTTTTTCAAAGGAACCGATACAGCAGCAGCACGGTGTATATCGTACAGTTCGACAACACGATCACTGGTACTTTTGTTTATACTGTATATTGTACTGTGTAATATAATAGTTTTCCTCGAGTAGTAACAGTCCATGCGTAACTGAAGGTCAAGGCTGCAAGGAAGCCGAGACCTCTGTTATCCGGCAATATATACGGTATACCTGGCACAGCCCTACCGAAAATACTATCAACTCGATTCTTCTTTGGTTAAACGCAATTGTACTTTACGTATCTTTCGTTGGTACGAGCTAAAGGTTATCGTTGCAGGAAAAAGAAAGTGCAAACGAAAAAGGTAAAAAATGACGTTGCTCTTGTCGTCGGGTGTCTTCGGTGGTTTTTCTTTCTTTTCTTTTCTTTTCTTTTCTTTTCTTTTCTCTAGGAAACTTAAGTCAACTTAATCTATTCTATTATATCGACGCGTATCTAGACGATGCATTCTGAAAGACAAAGGTGTACGTAATGTGTATCGCAAAAACGACGTTGCGTTCTCAAAACAATTCGGTGTAGGAAAGCACGTACTCGGAGGAGAAGCAAGCAATTTTCCTCCGTGCGAATTACTAACCCGTTTTTCTCTGCACTGAGATCTCACCGACCGTTTACGTTCGACAAGTACTACTTTCACCGAAATATCACAATACACAAACGAGGTAAAGAGCCTACGATATATGGCAACCTCACAGCACGCTAATTCAACAGAGATCTCGTATAAAAATAAATAAGGATTTCTTAAACAAAGTGTTCGATAAAACTAAACTAAAATAGATACGTAAACTACGTTGCGTACGATACGCCGATGCCTCGCGTCGGTAGAGCAACTATGATTAAAACGTTCTTATGGTCGGTGAACTCGAACTAAAATGGAACAACAGCTTCTCGAGAAGAGCGTACGGTTAAAGTTTAGAGCTCCAAGATTGCGTCGCGGTAAACGCGCTCGCTCGCGATCCGATTCGACGGTTCTGAAACGGAAGTGCAACAGCAAAATATCAATCTGTCGATCGAGAAGAACAAACGCGACGGTTTGCTCCCTAGCCGCGCCGTATTCTTGCCGAATCGAGAGGTTAAGGAACAACGCGATACGTTTTTCCGTTCAAACAGAATTGGAATGTGATCGAATCGAATAGAATCGAATCGCGTTGCTCGCAAATCGTTCGAAGCAACGGCAAGAATCGTCTACGTCCCGGTCAGCGTTATTCGGTGTCTTTCGGCGAACCGAACACACCGAATGTCGCGAGGTTATGATCGCGTAGCAAACTTCATCGAGAAACAAGTCGCACCAGGCAACAACGCGCTATAGCCGATAATACGTGAGAGTATAAAAAGTAGCTAAATACCGACGATCGTTTTCTTATTACCAATGGATTATCGTTTTGCGCCGGTGCAAAACACGTGCACACGTTTATCTTTAGTAGACGGTCCGAGTTTGAGCCTAAAGAGGATCCAGCGACTCCAATCGCGGTATCGGTTGTCGCCAGTACACGAAACTGCTGAACTCGTCGGCGGCTTCTGATCTCCGTACCGGGAATAAATGGTCGACTATGTAGCTCATGTTCGAGTAACTGAAAAAAATAATGCAAACAGTTTTCTATAGCGATCGATAATTTCATCGTTGCGTCGTCTATCCATCTGCCTCTGTTCGACCGTCGGTTTGTCCGTTTGTTTGTTCGTTTGTTTGCTTGTTCGTTCGTTCGTCCAAGGTTCGATGAAAGAACGGTACAGAAGGATCGAGATAACGTCGAAAACTGTTCGTTGGAGACATGTTACGGAGCACGTGTTGTACTCTTCGTACACTACGGGAACAAACATCGGATAAAATACACAGACGGATGATCGTACGTCGCGACGAAGGTATGGGCTTGAAATGCGCACGATGGTACACAGCCGTTGGAGACTAGGAGACGGCTACTTCCTTTCGAACGATAGAAACAAAAGAAACGTTCATGCGACGAGTGTTAATGTCGAAGCTTCGGTTTCGAGACGGTCTTCTACCAAGAGTAGTCGACGGACGGAACGATGGAAAAATGTATCGTGCGCTTGGTGGAAGATTCGTGCGATTCTCACCAGTTGGGTACTGACATTTCTTTTTTCTCTTTTTCGTTTTGTCAATTTTACTTTTAGGAAAATTTCGAGAAACGCGAAGCAGCGGCGAAAGATTCGTTCCAACATACGTGTGTGTGTGTGTGTGCGTGCGTGCGTGCGCGTGTGCGTGTGTGTACGCGCGCGCGCGCGACACTCGGGACGATGAAAACGTTGGTTAAGACCGTTGACGATGAGAGGAATCGGTGATCGTGTAAGTGACTAGAAGCGGCTGCAGGACGTAACAACAAGTGCTTACCCTATAAATCGTAAGAAGACAGGTGGATGTTCTTGCATGACCAAACACATCATACAACACATGTACTAAATAGCGTCGACTCGAGACACGGGGCGTGTATAAATTTCAAGATGCCTCGCCTCGAAAGAATATGCCACTGGACGAAGTTACGTGTTCGAATGTAACGCGCTCGCGCTCGCGCGCGGACTTTGCTCTTCTTCTAGCGTATTTCCCAACGTACGTAACTCTATGGAACATGTGCGCGCGTGCGACGAGGACGTTCGTTAATTTCTACGAAACAGATTTCCGAACCAATGGACGAATCCGAACGTTGTGGACGTCGTTATCGCAACATGACTAAGTGGATCAACGTTATAACACAGTTATGTTTGAGCCGCCATCAGTAACTGTTTCGTACGGGTAGTGGCGGGAACAAGTCATTGACGATATCGCACTGACACGCGTAGCTGGAATCATAGAAATATCCGTCCTATGAGTAAATCTTTTTTTCAACGAATCGCCGTGTGGACGCGCATAGACTTTCCTTCGAATTACTAAACTCCTTCGTACCCACCAAAGTTTTGGTTGAACGTGAGAGAGAGAGAGATAGAGAGAGAGAGAGAGAGAGAGAGAAAGAAAGCGATCGCGTTGGGCTATATTCATCTAGAAATGCACTGATAGAAGCGTCACAGATGAGGAAACTAATGCGGCGACATGCAGTAATATCGTAGAAAACGTTTAATCATTTCCGTATTACCGTAGAATCGATCCTGTCGTAACGCGCATCGTTTTCCAACGAGATATTTCGTCACATTTTAATCGATCGAACTCGACAAAATGTAAAAAAAAAAAAACAATTTACAAGTACGGACGTAACCGAAAGAAGAGAGTAGAATTACTTACGAGGATTGGAATGTCTGCGTTAATTCGTGCTTCACTTCCCCTTTGTGGTTTATAGTGAATATTCGCATGGTAGGAACTCCAACGGCCCGGTATGCCCACACGTCCTGCGAGGCAAACGAAAACGCGTCGAACGATAAGCAACGAAATTCGGATACGCTGTTCGGTAATCGCGAAAATATAATAGTTACATTGATTCGATTCCCGTAGCCAGCGTAGAACGGTTTCGAGCCTTCCGGGAACAATGCTAGAATATCGCTGAGGCAGGATGTTTTAAATTCTTCGGGTTTCTTCTCGATTACCTCGCGATGGAATGCTGAAATCAAGCTCGTCGGATTAAGGAGCAACGGACCTTCGGGCAACGACAAATCGTCCTGCTTGATGCTCTTCAGATATTCTCTGGTGACTCCGGCCTGTCCGATCGCTCTCGCCGAGAGATACAACAGGTTGTAGCCGTTATTCTTAATCTTTGTGAATAGTTGAGCAACTCCCGATTGGGCCCAATCCTTGCCTACGATGGGCAAAATGTGACCCAACACGTCCGATTTTGTAATAGTTCCATCGATGTCGGAGATGACGATTTTGTCGTGCCATTTCCATTTGTAGATATGACACTTGCAACGGGTTGTCCCTTGGTAAGCCGTGGTCACGCTAAAAACTACTTCGTTGGCCCCGCTTTTTAAATTAAGACTCTCCTGCAAACGACAACGAACACGTTCGAAATTATAAGGGGCCGCCACGAATCGAACGTACCGGTGGTAAAGTCGATGTCGCATCGAATAGCAGAAACAACAAAAGATATACGTACTATTTGGGTAGACGACAGTCTCAATGTTTTACGGTACTTTTCGGTGGATTCGTAATAAGGTCTTCGTTCCTTGGGTATCTTAACGCCCTGCAATCTATTTTGATTACTGTCGGAGTCTTCGCTGCCGCTGTAACCTTCTCCCTCCATTTCCCGGTTTTTCTCAGCTTCGACGAAGCCCGTTGTAACTTTATCGCCTTCTTTTCCTATCTCGATCGCGGACGTAGCTTCCGCGTTTCGATCGGCATCTTTGCTAGCTGTTTCGTCGATCGGTGTGGTTTCCTTGGGTTCGGTCAATTGCTCCGGTACTTGTAGATTGGCCGTTCCACCATCGACTGTAACATTTGCGACGAAGCGCGTATTGGTATCGGGGGTTGTCGGGTATCGTTCGAATTAAAAATCAAGACAGAGGCGCGTTACCTTGACTAAGCTCTTGAGACTTTTTCGAGGGTTGCGTGGAACGTCTCCACGAAAACCAGGAACTGTAACCGCTGCGACTTTCGGGTTTACCATTGTTCTCTTGTTTCTTTTCTACGTGCATCGGTAGAGGCATGCATTGAGCGTACAGATTCTCTATCGTGGTTTGAGGCAAGTGTCTTTGGAAAGCAGCGTACGTTATCACGATCGGACAAGCGGTAGTCCAATTGTAAAACTTTCCGTTGATCTTTACGACTAGATTCGGATTTTCGTACAATTTCGGATCGGAACATATGTCCTCGAACTGAAGCATGTTCTGATGAAAACTGTCCTCGGACGGACCATTCTCAGAGTCCAAACCACCGCACAAAGACAAGCCGACGTCTATGCTGTTGTCAAATATCGTATGCTTCGGTTCCTCGAAATCGCTGTCCAGTGATTTTGGTTCATCGATCGCTCCTATCTCGGTGTTCGGGCTTTGGGGTAAACTCGGCCCGTTGCCGGATTCGGTGTCTTCCTCGTTCGCTGCTTTTCTATCTGGAAACGACGTTACGATCGCGCAATAAGTTTTTACTTATAGTAGTACGGTGGCGACTGGACGCGTTGCGCTTGCAACACTTTCGCGACGACTTATTCGT
Organism: Agapostemon virescens; assembly: GCA_028453745.1. Lineage (NCBI taxonomy): Eukaryota > Metazoa > Arthropoda > Insecta > Hymenoptera > Halictidae > Agapostemon > Agapostemon virescens. The sequence continues at coordinate 14,489,428 of CM052087.1, forward strand.
ACCTTTCACGGATGTCGGGCCTCTGTGAGAAGAAGGGAAATAGAGCGCAGCGACTTCCGGGTCCAGTTCGTCGGCGTTTATGTCGCTTAAATAAATTCCTTCGGATTCCGGATTGTGCCTGACGCGAGAAGTCTTCTTCATGAACGAGAACATTCCGCTGAGCATGGACCGATGCGCTTCCGCTGGAATTGGACAAAAAATTTAGCAAATCGAAGGTGAACATGTAGGGAGGAGGCAACAGATTATAGATAGTGCAAATATAATCGACTAACTATTATTCGGCTGATTAACCGAGGTCGATAAGTTCAATGAATTTCTGTGAGACGAGTGCGCCGTTTCCGGTGGTAAACTCGGCAGTTCGCCCCATCTCCAACTCTGCTGAAGAGGTTTATCCTCTCCTTCCGTGCTGCCTTGCGTGATCTTACGCACTTCGAATTCCGTGTCGGACTGAACCGGCGAGCATGGCCTGGAATCCTGATTCCTGTTTACGTACGATCGCAATTAATCAGAGGGACGATCGCGACGTCGAGAAAAGCGTAGCGCTTGCAAACGTACTTGGTGACTTCGGTGTCGCTGAAGAAATGAAAGTCCGTCTCGTGCCGGGTATCGGACGGCTCTTGCATCGGAGCTGCAGGCTCGGCAGGCGACGCGGCGTTCTTCTCTATTTCTAGAACCGGACTCGGCCCCTTCAACATCTTTCGCGTAAAGCACATGTATCAATACGCGACCCCTCTAGAAGGACGACGAACGTCGCTCCTTTGCGCTCCGAACACGATTACGAGCGCAAAGAATTCAACTTCGTTCCATGGAACTTACCGGTTCGACGATAGAGTCGTCTTGAGCGGACGCGTCGTTCTCGCTGACTTCGGTTTGACTGCTGCTACCGTTGCTGGCCTTCCTATGAGATCCCTTTTTCTTCATGATGCTCTTCCTTTTCCGTTTCCTTTTCGTCGAATTGTTGCTCTTGTTTTCCTCCACCGTTTCGCCCTTTGAATTTTTCTTGCTCAACGAGTTCGATTCGTCGCTGGACTTTTCTTTCGTACCGCTCTGCGCGTCGTCCGCGATCGGTCTGAAGTCGTTTTTGACTACGCTTATCTTGCGAATCCTGTCCGAGACAGTCATAGCTATGAACGACTTTGGAGTCGACGCCGTGGTCGGACGAGTCTCGTCGTCGTCGATACCTTCCATGTCGAAGATTTCTTCCACGTTCTTCGCGGACTCTCGCTTGTCCTCTTCCTTCTCTTTCCAGTCGCTCAACAACCCTATCTCGACTTTGTATCTGTGCTCGACCGGTAGCTCCGGAAAATTTTCCTTAAACAATCTGTCCTTTTCTTCGTTTCCCAGAGCAGAGTATAGTTCTCGGATCATCTGGTGTTTCTGAAAGGTGGGTATATTATGAAAATCCTCTCTGAACAAGTCGTCTATCCCCTTGCCGGTCAAAGAAGCAGTTTGCAGCCACTGTTCTCTACGCTCCGCCGGGAGATCAGAGAACTCTTCGATCAGAAACTGTTCCCGTCGATCCAGAGGCAAAGCAGCCATCTGTTCCCACTTCTCTTTCTCTATGGACAACACCGATTCCATCAGAATCTTGTCCCTTTGCTCTCGAGGCACGTCGGAGAGAACGTTGAAATTGGACTGCGGGAAACCCGTGTCGTCCGGGATAGGAGAACAGGCCAAGTGAGGAGGAACCTCCTCGTCGGTGGGAGATCCGTAGAAGCCTACTTCTTCCACGAAGAAAGCTTCTCCGGAGTCTCCCAGCTTCATATGAATCTGCCTCGGTTCCCCATTGATCTCTATGTCCACCTACGAACAACGAAATAGCGTTAGCGCGTTGATCCGAACGAACGGATGGGAAAAACAGAAACGAAGGAAGGAGAGCAAGGAAACGGACGGCGAAAGGAGAAATTCGATGCTTACCACTTTCTCTCTGGAACGAAGTACACCCAGTTTTCCGAAACGCACGTGAAAGGGCGAGCAGGTGAACGATCCGTTCGGTTGCTCGACAACGACGACGTCGATGGCACCGGTGAGCGTCGCCGTGTTGATCTCATTGTAGAAGTCTCGAAAATTACTGATAAGCTTGCCAATATAGTTCATGCTGTACATCTTCGTATCGACTCGCGATCAAATTCGTTCTCGAAAGGTACGCACTCGCGACGATCGAACCGAACCGCTTGTTCCACGAAATCGACGCACGGCGCGCGTGCCTTCTCGGAAATACGTTCAGACGAAAGACTCACGATTCACCGCAAATTTCGTTGGAAAATATTTACTTAACCATGTTGAAGAGAACCGAATTCGGACGACATCCGAGGGGCTAGCAAGGCATCGACGCTCTCGTCGAGGAAACGCTGCGACGGTGGTGCGCGATCGCTGTCCGATGAACTTTGGAACCGAATTTCGAGGGCTTCGCCCGATCGAGCTGCGTATTACCGACTCGGAAACGGTCGCGAACTGTCAACGAATCGCCGGTGTACGATCACGAAGAAACACCGCGAGCGTCGATTCGACGACGCGATCGTTGCACCGTAGTCCTTGGCGTCCGAGTCGACGGCCCGCGGAGAAAGCGATGCCGCGGAGAGAGAATATATCGTTCACCGGTCGGACCGAAGAGAACGCGTATCCTTTGTTCCTGGACGGTTCGCTGAGAAATCCGATCGAGCACCAGCAGACGGTGGTCCAAGTTGACGTTAGAGCCTGTCACGTGACCCTTCTCGACCAATCGCAGGCTCGATGCGCGTCGCTCGATAAGACGCGTGCCGTCACGTGACCGAGTTCACCGTTTACCGCGCTCTTCGAAACGCAGCGAACCTGTTGGGTAAACGGTAAATGAAAAACGATGATCAACATCCACGACCACCGTGAACTTTGTTCCAGCTTTCGAGTGACTCATCGCTGCTGCTTTGTTCGATCATTTTTTACCATCGACGCGTTATCGTAGATTTCCACAAAAGCTACCCGAGATACGAGCCGACGGAAGAGCGAGATACTACGCCGTTTACACGCTTTTCCGACTAGAATCGGTTTCGAAAGGTTCGCGGAGAAAACGTCCGAGAACGGTACGAAACGAATCCAATTTTAGCGTACGTCCCTCGTCGGATTTCAATGCCAGCGAAATCGTACGACCGCGAAATTTAAGCGGAGCTTACGGTTACGCAAGCTGATCGCGGTCGCGCGTTGCTAAAGCAAAGGCAACGTTTTTACGATCCGCGGATAAGCGTATCGTTGTTCGAACCTGTTAACCCGTGTAATCGGTTCGTACGAATCGACCGACCGTTTTTGCCGTAAATCGATGCGATACGGTGGATCTCGAACGAAAGCGAATATATTATTTTCGAGCTGTGGATCGTAAAACAAGAAAATTCGACTCGCGGAGGGTCGTGCTTCGCACGGTGGTCGATCGGTCGCGGTTTTTACCGCCTCGATCGCTTCCGTTTTTATCGGGCAACCTTAATGTATTCGGTTCGCGTTTAGAACTCGTTGGTCGTACTCGCCGAAAATAACGAGGTAGGACGGAACCGTTTCTTAATTTATTCGTACAACCGTTCCCAAAGGCCGTCGCTTTTGCGATAAGGATTATCGTTCGAAGCGACAAACGATCGACGACCGAAGAACCATCGATCGTCTCGTATCGATCGACTCGTAGAGGTTTCACGGCCAAGCTGAAGGGGACGAACGGCGACGCTTTTGTGCGTTCCGTGTTGCGAGATTCGATCGCGTTTAGAATTTCGATGGACGCGAAACAAGACGCGGTGCGTGACCGCGCGATCGCGCAACCGCGATCGTTTCGACCAACATAACGATGCTATTTTCGACTCGAATCCACGCAATCATGATTTTTGCGACGGTCGAAAGCACGTTCACCGATCGCGACGAGCAACCTGCGGCTAACTCGGTCGTTGTTCCGAGGCGAACAAGATACTTTTGTCGCTCCCAACGTTTCGTAAAGCTGCTTCTAAATTTCCTTTAAAAATATCGGAGAAAGAAAAAGAAAAACAAAGCTCGACAATCTCCTGATTTTCGAATCGTTCTCGCGATATCCTTATCGTCGAAACCGCGCGACGAACGGCTGCGACGTTACCGGAAGCGGTGACGGCGCAACCAGTCGAGGATTCTTGGAAAAATGATTGATACTTTGTCGAACGACCGTATTTCATCGCGGCGGAAACACACGGTATTTTCGGCCAAATTCCGAACCAAGACGGAGCTTGTTCGTCGCGAAGAGATTCGACCTTGAACGACAGGCCAAACCGCTCGCAAAACCGTCCGATCGCGGCGACGCGACGGTTGGACGAATTTCAAAAAATTTCATCGTTTGGGCAACATTCTCTCTCTCTCTCTCTCTCTCTCTCTCTCTCTCTCTTTCTCTCTCTTCTCTCGCTCTTTCCTCGAGCATCTTTCGTAGCTCTCGAACGTCTCGCAAGATACGCGAGTGCTCGCGTTTGTCGCTGAACAGGGAAAGCGGACGAAACTCGCGAAACTAGTTGCGTGCAAAAGAAAAGTCGATGAGAGTCTTTCCGGGTTTCGGCGAATCGCCAAACGCGAGAATCGCTCGATAGCCAAGAGCCAGCGACGACCACCGCCGAATCTTTTGCGGAAAAGTTCTTCGACGAATCGTCGTCGTTCTGCGTAAGATTCGTCCAGGGACCTCCGTCGAAAGCTTACAACCGAACCTGTCTTAGAAGAAACTGGCTCTCTTCGAGAGCTTCCTTCGCGACGCGGAACTTGCGAACGGTAAAAGCTTGTTTACGCGTTCATTCGACCTTTCTCTTCTTTCCCTCTTCCTCCCGCCCCGGTCACGCTCACTCTCTCTCTCTCTCTTTCTCTTTCTCTATCGTCGCTTATCTCGATGGCACGTTCGCGCGATCGAACTCGCGTCGAAAGTAAGCGGAGAGCAAGGGGGAGGTAAAAGCGAGTTACGGTGCCGAACCGTGATCGAGCGATCGATCGATCGACGGGATCGGCTCGCGCGTTTCATCGATCGGACTCGGGAGCGAAGGCTAGCTCGGATACGCTACCCGAATCTTGCCGCTTTAACGCGACAATGCCGAAGCGGATACAATCGTTTTGTTTCCCGTTCACGGACAACGAATTCTCCTCGGTACGCCGCGTTCCGGAGCAACGCCGAATCTCCTTTCGCCGATCGAACGAACGATTTTAGATTTTTCGATTTAAAAAGGATTTGCCAGAAAATAGTCGCGGTGCGTCGCGACCGACGTTTCTCGTCGGCGATTCCCGAGCAAATCGGTTCGACGATCGGTAATCGACGCGTCTTCCGTTGCATCTTGTCGGAAAACCCGCGACGATATCTCGTCTCGCGTCTCGTACTTTTACGCGAAGCTGCGTCCGTCGCTTTCGCAGAGACGATCGCCGCGTGGCTCGTTCCGATTGGAAAAATTGGTGGTCGCGCGCCCGCGCGGACTCTGCTCGGGCACGAGCATCGACGCGACGAAAGAGTCGCTTACGAGAAAAGAGCAGCAAACACGAGCGGAACGAAGCGGAGAAACAGGGAAGAGGAAAGAGGAAAGAGGAGAGAGGAGAGAGGAGAGGAGATCGACGAGAGAGCGACACGGACGTCCGTGCAAATCCAATTTTGGAATAGCAGCTGTAGGTTCTATATCGGTTGGCGTGGACACCGCTTTGTCGTTTCGCGAGCAAACAACGAGCACGCGCCGCGTACACCGACGAGCAACAACGATTCTCGATAGCTGGCTTCCGCCCAGTTTTTACCATTCCTCGAGCGTCGACTCGACGCACACGGTTCGACGAGACTCGCGAAAACGCGTCGCAGCGATGGAAAACACCTGAAAGGAAATTGCCGTTCGATCTGCTGCTCGCTCGTCGAAAATAAGACGAACAAAGGGAAACGGAAAGAGACGGGGCGAGGGAGCAGGTGGGATCGAGACGGACCGACGGTACGAAATGAAATTTACGCGAGGCGGTGCCAATCGATGCGCCCGAACAAGGGCAAGGAAATTGCGCAATTGGAATTTCCGTTTTCCGCCTCCCGTTTCCTGTTTTCTTTCAATAAGATCGATCGGAATACGATCAGCGAGAACGATTGCGGCCTTCCGCGGACGCGTATCGACGTTGCTCGCACAGGCGCGCTCGCGTTCGACGATGCTGTTTGCTTTATCTCTGTCTCTCTCTCTCTCTCTCTCTCTCTTTCTCTCTGGATCTCTCTCGCTCTCGCGTCCGTAGACCCGATCGAAAGCTGTAGCCGTTCCAGGCGGGCGCGGACAGCGTCGCGTCGCCGTTTACCGACACTTACCGTGCGAACCAAACGGAAAGTTGAAAGCTTGGCGCGCGCGTCCCCGACGCTTCCTCGTTTCTTCGCCGTCCGCGAGAAAAGCTCCGCGAGAAAACAACGAGACTGGGGTTCTCGCTTTGGAAAACGCGATCGAAGCGACTGCCGGTGGGCACAATGAATCGCCGCTACGCGTCGCAGCTCGACGTCGGCTCGCCGCCAAACTTTCGGAATATTCGGTGATTCAGAGCCGCGAAGAAAGCTCGCTGTATCCGTTCTCGCGCTTCGTAGCTCGGCGTCCGCTTCGAACCGAGCACCGAGTCCAACTGAGCCGTCGACCAGGGAACGAGTTTCGACGGTATTGTTTATTATCGGCGAGTATACGTACGCGCACACGGAAAAACAGAATTCGCGCCATCGGGCCCGAGACGGAGAAAACGTGCGAGCGATGTTTTCGTCGAGACGAGGGTTCCGATTGGTCGTCGGTCCTCGGACCAGAGGTCGAGCCTCCTACTTTTGCCATCTGCTTCGAACGTTGGATAAGGACGGTAAACGAAGCGGTTCGTCTCGTCTCGTCTCATCTCGTCTCGTCCCGTTTCGTTGTCTTGTTGCGTAGCGTCGGATCGTTGACCCAGATCGACCGTCGAGTTTACACGGACGCTGATCGAACGCGCGAGGCAACGCGCGCGAGCTACGCGCTAACCAAGATAACGGAGGAAACACGACCAAAACAAAAAGATGCGGTTCGATGGGCCGTTCGTTGTTTCGTTTCGCGACGCGGCGACCAACGGTTCCCGTCGTTCGTTCGGTCGATCGAGCGCCGCCAGGATTACGAAATTCGAGAGACGGAAATCGCTCGGCGAAAGGGAACGGATCGGCCGCGACGGTGCATACTTTCCTTTCGACTCCGACCGATTCGACGCGTTCCAAACGACGTCCAAACGAAGCGCGGCATTCTCCGATCCCTGCGCCGTCGTTGTTTTCCTTTTCGAGAGAAATTTCGGAAAACGCGGGCTTCGAAACGATCCCGCAATTCTTGGAATTTTCGACGTCGCGGAAGGGAAAGCGATCCCCCGACACCGGGAACCTGCTAATCGAGTCGTTCGTCTCGTTTCGAGGACGATTCGATTCGGAGAAGGGACGAGCTTCGTTTTCGGCTTTCGAAGAGAGGATGATCGCGCGACGCGTCCGCCCGCTCCGTTGGAGAACGGTGCCGATAACGCCAACAAACAAGATTGTTTGTTCGGTTTCGTAACCGCGGATGCGTCGGCGATACGTCGCTCGAGAAGGTTGCGTAGGCGGGATTCGACCTCGACATTGTAACGCGTCGTTTCCTATGGCCGCGTGCCTCCGCGAGTCTCAGCGCGTGGACCGTTGTCCAACTATTTTTATACATATTTATTTTTCTATCGCGACAAAGTCGCCGAGGGTCGTCCTTCGGGACCTCGCGGGTCAGAGTTCGCCCTTCGCCCCGGCTGCAAATCTTTCGTTTTTCGGCGCTTCCGAGGCGGAGCGAACGCGGGCCCGTTTGGCCCTCGGACGAACGTTTCGCGAATCGATTCTCGCACTCTGGCGTAACAGCGATCGTTCGTCGAATCGGCCGCGTAACTCTACTCTCTTGTTATTGTAAACAAACGGTGCGTCGTCGAACCGTCGACGAAGCGACGCGCAATATCTCGTGTCGGATTACTTATCCGCCACCGACGAAAACAAAACACAGCAACGACGATGCAAATCGTTCGATCTATTTGTTTACGACGATTCCCGTCCGGGGTACGATTCTCGTGATCGTTGTTTTCGCAAACAAGTTGCAAATAGATTCCTCGACGTCGGACGTGGCGTCGTCTCGAGGGAAAGCGACGCGTCGCGCTACGTCGTTAACGTAGAACGGTGGATCGGGTTAGCCGTCGATCCGTCGCCGCGCCGTCGATCGCGCGGTCGATCGCGCTCGCTAGCGTCGATAAAGTCGATCGATCTTTCGAACGTGGATCACGAAACTCGGTTCGAGTCCGCGTCTCGCGCAAGCAAAACGGTTCGTCCGGAGCGAACGTGCTTCGCGCGAGCCCAAGTTGAAATCGAAATCTCCGGTCGGTCTGTAGGTCGCGGCGCGAAAGGGAACTCGTTTCGCGAGCGTTCAACCTCGAACGAAAGCGACGACGAGCGGATCGTGGAATCGTAAAACCGCGGTCGCTCGACTTCCGCCTCGAGGAGAATCTTCGGCTGCTTCGGTTCGACGCCGGGGGCTGTCGAAACGGCTGCTCTTCGAAAGATACGCGATATCGGAATACGTTTGTACGACGAGAGTACCGTATTTTACACAGCAACGTGCAAAGCGGGCCGCGCAGCGATCACCGTGCGTTGCAACGTTTGGGCCATCGGAATTTGCTCGTATCCTCTTACGCGAGACTCTCGAAGCTTTCGGGCGAGCGTATATTTTTCGCGAATCGCGTACAAGCGCCTCGAGAGCGTCCGCTCTGCTTTTCCCCCGATTTTCTCGTCTATTTGGCCACGTCGAAAAGGCTACGAAAAGTGGCAGTTTTCGAAAACTATGTAAGAACAAAAACGCAATACAAAAACTACGTCGATTGCGAATAATCGGCGAATCGAATCGCTGCAAGAGTCGCTGTCGCGAACCGTTGGGAAAATAGCGTGTAGTGGAATAGAAAGGAATTTTAAAATGAAATTCCGAAACCGGACGCGTTTCGACCTGTGCTGTCGTTGGAGCGTCGAGCCGATTCGACGACGCGTCGCGGCTACTCGACGACGAGGCAATCCGAAATCGAACACCTGCTTCGTATCAGGATCGGAGATTGAAAAACAAACAACGTCGCGGATATCGTCCGCGCATACCTCGGTCCAAGTCGCAAATATTCGACCCGACGCGTCTCGACCAATCCGCGGCCGTCGGTCGACTTTGAACGATCGTTGTAGATCCGACTCTATCTCTCGCGCCCGGGAGACAAACGTCGTGATCGTAATAACATAATCAATTATACGGGATACTCGAGATAACGCGATGTCGGAAACCAGGTGTTTATACGCGTGCATCGAAAAATCTCCGCAAACATTGTCCCGTAATCACGTTGCCGTTGTCGTTGGAACGGTTTTTAAATCGAGCAGTCAAGTTGGTCGACTACCGATTATCGGAACGGAGAAAAATGCAGCGACGGCGTTTACGTCCTTTTGTTCGATCGTCGTGCAACCGATGTACAAGGTGTCCGATAAATATCAACGATGAAATTTCACACGGACCGAGACGCGCGACGGTTCCGAATCGGCGTTGACCCTGGCCCTTTGGTCCGCGGAAAGAAAAGACCGCCTTCCGCGCTCCGAGGGAAAACGATGTTCGAAAACCGCCTAAAAAATCTTGCGTTTCGAATTTCTTTGAACCGTACGGGACACCCTATGCGAAAAAGTAATTTTCACGTATCGAGAAAAATCTTAGTACGGTGAAAAAACCGCACGAGATCGATGCTATCGGTTGATCGATCCGTGTATATCACTGCTCGACAAATAATAAACCGTATCGCTCGTATCGTACCGTGTTCGCTCGTTGAGAACGATAATGAGGATACAAATCGTTAACGCGATAAGATCGGACGAGATAGTTGCGAACCGCGGTCGATAAAACCGGAGAATGCGAGAGGACCCGGTAGTCCGCGCTTTGGATTTTGCCATTTGCGATTCGTTGTTTGCGCATCCTTTTCAACGGCCGCGACATGGACGTGTTTCGTTCGAAGATGTGCTTGAGCCTTCAGCTGGCGATTCTGCTGGTTACCGGGATAGCAAGTTTGGACGCGAGTTCGTCGAGCGATGGAGTTCCTCTCGTCGTCCCGGATCCGTAAGCATTCCGTTCTCCTCTCTACCTGTATACCGAAACACGAAACACGAAACCCGAAGCGGATCGTCGCTTGTCAACGACGCCGCGTTCGTTTTGTTCGCAGAAGCCGCCTGGTCGGAAAGAATTTCATCGGGAATTTAGACGGCGAGGGCGTCAACATCGACAAAATCTTCGACGACACGTTGTTACCCGCGATAAGAGAAACCATCGCACAGAAAGGGCTGGATCCTATGCAATTGGACGACATCGAGAAAGAATTGGTAATTTTCTTCGGTCGTCGAGTCCCGTCGACGTTCGCGTCGCTTTGCTCGGGCCACCGAACGATCTCGTTGCGAATATCCGCTTCGTTCGCGGTCCAACGCGCCGTTCGCGAGCGTTCGTTGCTCCGTTCGTCGAAACGGAAACTTTGAAACCCGTTTCGCGACGGTAGCTTTCCGATCGCTCGTTCGATTCGATCGTTGGCAAGGCGTGCGCGCGCGATCGAACGCGCGATTTCGACGCTGCGCGAGTCAAAATGGATTCGGATCTTGTCGCGGGAGGCATCGATTCGTTGGAAATATTTTTCATTATTATTTGACATTATTCAGCACGGAATAATCGGCACGAAAGGAGTGCTCAAGCTGACCGGAGGTTCGTTGCGAGGACTGTCCTTGCTGAAGAGAAGCGGCGAAGCGATCCTATCCTACAAAGATAAAATAGTGACCATAGACGCGACGCTGGGATTGGACCTTGTCGACGTAAGACGTTCCGTCCGATGCTCCGGCCGGACAGGTTTCCGATCGGAGCGACGATTCGATCGAGATCTCTCTCGTTTGTCGAATTTTTCAGGTCGACTACCATTACGACTTCAAATACTGGCTCGTGAAGCGATCGGGCAGCCTGCGCGCCGATTTGTCCGACGTGAACGTGCGACTGGTGATCGAGGCGAATCTGCAGGCGTACAAGGTCGCCCTGTCGTCGTTCAACGTCGTCTCCGTCGGGTAATCGTAGTCCACGAATACGTCGTTCGATCCCGTTCGACTTCGTGATTTTCGATCGCGTTCTTCTTTCGCGTTTCAGCAAGATGAACGTGAAGCTCCAAGGCCACGCGCTCGACAAGGTTCTGAACGCCGCGATCAAGGGTTTCATCGGACACTTCAGGGGGCGAGTGATCTCAGCGGTGGAAATCAAAGGCGCCGAGGTGATCCGCCACAACCTGGAGAAGATCAACGAGAAACTGCCGAGACCCGATCGTTCGTCGTTGACCGCTTTGGACGACGTCGACGACGCGCCTTACGGCAACGCGTTCGACAACAGCGAGATGCTGAACAACATTCCGACTTTCATAGAGTTCGTGATCGTATAGATACGTACGACTCGCTGAAAGTCCCCTCCTTACCCGTCTACCGAAAAGAGAAAGAAAGCGTGTTTTGTTCGTTTTCAAATAAAAAGCATTTGTTTTATTGAAATTTATCGTGGCAATGGTCGAACCGAACAGGTTCAACGATTCCTCGAAGAGCAATCCTATCCTCCCTCTGCCATGGTCGGTCGCTCGATCGCATCGTTGCTTTTACCATTTCTACGATACGTTCGTCCAAACGAATAAGACTTTTTGTTCGAATTCTTCGCAGCCTGTACATCGTGTCGCGTGGTTCGATTAAATTCGTAAATTCGGTTTATACAAAATGATAAGCGTAACTAACGCTTCGTAAACCACGCACAAATTCTAACGCGTCCGACGTCGACCGTCCGATGGAATCGAATCGATTTTATGCACGCTACGCGTTACAAAGTCCTCGCGGACGTAGTTCGAAACGAACCAACGAGAAATCTCCGTAGAACGGGTAGAAAAGCAAACGAGCAATTTGTTCTCGTGGCGCGAACGATACCCGCGCTGTATTCCGGTATCGATCGCGGTGGGCTCTACGCCCTGCGTCCCGTACCTATGCTACACCCGTTGCGCTCGTATTCGTAGCGTACACGCCTACGCCTATACCCGTCCCCTCGGCCGTTCCAATACATCGTACACCCAACGAACGCATCGCGCTTCTCGTTATCTCGCGAATGCGCGAACGGATCGCGACGAGCAAGCGATCGAGGACTCGGCGAAAGAGAAGAAAGGCGGAGAGTTTCGGTAGTAGGCAAGGATGCGCGTTACGGGTCGTTGGTCGTTGGTCGTTGGTCGGACGGTGGTTGGCACGAACCGCGCAGGAGTCGGTCGACGATGAGAGCGCAAGGTGGTCGCGCCTCGAGCGGATCGAATCGACTCGACTCGACTCGGGAAAGGTCGAGCGACGCCGACCCGAACCGAAAACGCTCGAGTCGGCCGTTCGACGATCGTCCCAACGGTCCGATTCGCGTTTCGAGCCTGATCAGCAGCAGCAGCAGCATCGAAACAGCGTCTCGTCCGTAGTACGCGCGGCGTCGAAGAGAACGGATCTCGCGAGCGTGCGAACAACCTGTACGGATCTGTAATCGAAGAAATTAAGATGTCGAGGATGCGAATCGTCGCGCGCGGTCTTTCCAGATTCCTGCGAGGAACGAGAAGCGAGACGAACGCGTCTCCGCGCGATAACGGAAGAAAGAGATCCCGAGCGATAGGGAGAGTTTGCTCGGCGCTGCGCGGAGCGGCGAACGGCGATGCGCGGAGCAGCGTCGAGCGGTACGGAGCGACGCGGAGCGGAGTCGCGCGGAGCGGAGCGGCGCGGCGCGGCGCGGTTACGAGCAAACGTTGCTCTCTCGGCCCGGGTCGGCTCCGCTCGACTCGGCTCGGCTCGGCTCGGCTCTGCTTCGGTTACGAGGAAGCGATCGCGAAGCGAGCAGCAGGGAAGCCCGGTGCGGATCGCAAGCGGTGACGAGCGGTGACGAGCGGTGGCGTGCGGATCGAGCCGAGCGGGACCGAGCGGAGCCGAAGTCGAAGCTGAAACCGTGGGCAAAAGCGAAGGAAGGCAGGGATTCGAGCTCGCTCGCCGTGGTAACGCTAGCCGACGAGCAAGCGGAAGGCCGAAAAGGTGCGCGTGTCGTCTAGTAACAATCCAGGCCGGTGTCTTCTCGGCCCAGCGACGCGATCGCGGGGCAATCGCGACGACCGCGACCACGACGGCGCGACGGGACGACCACGGGCCGAGCGGAAAACAAGACCGAGTCCGAGCTCGAGCCCGACACCGAAAACGAGCACCGAGACGGCCGAGGCGGCCGAGGTCGAAACCGAGACCGCGACAAAAGTCGAGATCGAATTCAAATTCGAATCGGCGTAGGAATCCGAGTCCGGGTACGGGTACGGATCCGAGCTGATCGTTTGAAGCGGGTGCGCGTCTTCTCGGCTGGACGCGCGCGTGTACCGGCCGTGTATGGACGGCGGCACGCGTGCACGAGTCGAGGAGGAAAAAGCCCTGGATTCGTCTCGCCTGCGATCCTCCGCTCGGCTCGGCTTCGCGAGCTCCTCCTCGGCCGGCAGCTCTCGTATCGCCAGGCGCAAGAGGAAGAAGAGGAGGCGGCAGCAGCGACAAAACAGCACCGTCGACGACGAAGACGAGCTGGTCGTCCTCGTTGCCGGCGGCGATAGCGCCGAAACGACCACCGACGCCGTAACCCCGTTCGAACAACTGTCGCAACAACAACAACAACAACAACAACAACTGCAACTGCAACAACTGTTACCGGAAGGAGACGCTACGATTCCCATCGAGGAACCGAGCAGGCAACCTTCGAAAAATCGGTCTTCGCACAACACCAACGAATCTCAAAGAATCGTATCCAGAGGAGGAAGCGGCTCGCGCGCGGCTGCCTCCTCCCTCAGCTCCGGCATCACGCTTCTCAACCGCCGAGCCGCCAACAAGCGATCGTCCAGGAGATGCAACGCGAGCGCCCGTAGGAACGCGATGACGATGGATCTCCAGAGACTGATCACCGAGGTGCACGCCAGGCCCGCGATCTGGGACCAGAAGAACGTCAACTACCACAATCGCGACGTCATCCTGAAGATGTGGCGGGAGATCGCGAGGGCTTGCGAGGTCTCCAGTGAGTACACTCCGCGCCTCGCTCTCACTCTTCTCTCCTCTCTCCTCTCTCTTCTCTCTTCTTTCGCGAACAGCTACGCGCGCTTGCGCCGACCCGTTCTCTCTTTCTCTCTCTTTCTCTCTTTCTCTTTGCGCGTATACGCGTCGAATGCGTGTCCCTATCGTTCTCTCGCTCTCTCTCGACTCGTCGCGCGCGCTCGCTCGCTCCTTCGCTTTTCCATCCTTCTCTGTATTTTTACGGATACGCGTTTACTGCCCCCTCTCGAAGTTCTACCAGGTCGACGGGCAATGCACACGTCGCACACGCCCGTCCCCTCTTTTTCACCGACTTTGATCGATCCCCTCCCGGCTCGGCGATCGAGTCGAGTCGGATCGGGTCGGGTCGTGTCGAACGGAGCCGTTCGAACGACGATTCGCACGAGCAGCCGCAACGTCGATAACGAGCACGCGAACGCGCCGCTGCCGTTCGGTTTGGCTCGCGTTCCGCGCGAGGTCGCGCGACGTCTCGTCCGATTCCGTGGAAGACGAAAAATCCGCCGCTCGGTCGGGATCGCGGTCGTTCTTCTTCTCGCGTCGACGTGGTCGACTCGAGAAGAAGCGAATATGAAATGAATTTGCGTTGGTCGAAAGCGATCGAGCGCGAGCGCGAGCGCCGCGACGGAGGGTACGCGCGCGGAAACGCCTGCGCATCGGTCGCGAAACAAACTGGGCACGGGCACGAGCACGCGGATGCTCGTTCGATCGATAGACGGTAGCGAAACGCGAACCAGCGACTACCCGTCGTGGGTTGTGACGCCCGCGTGGGTCGTGTTGGAACACGAGAGACGAGACGAGACGGGACGCGATGCGACGGAACGAGACGAAACGAGACGAGCAATCGAATTAGACGCGAGCAAACGGAAGGGGGACGACGGGACGCCGGGACGCCGGCGGAGAGAAGTTTACTCGTTTCGAATGGGGTATAGGTATAGATATGGATTAACGGGAGATATCGTTTGTTGGTTTGCAGCGGACGTCGCGAAATCGAAATGGAAACACTTGCGGGACAACTTTCGCAACGAACTGAAGAAGACTTACCGAGGGAAATGCGAGGGTGGCGGCGTCGAGCACGATTCCAAGTGGGTTTGGTTCAAGAGTCTGTTCTTTTTGCGGGATCAAATGAACTCCCGGGTGATCGGTTGCGCCCTTTCGCAGAACTGCTCGGCCGTGCTTCGATCCTCGCCGGAAGGGACACAGATCGAGCCGCAGATCGACATTCTCGAGGGCCACGAGGAGACCCGGTTCGACGACCTGGACGGCGACTCTTGTCAATCCCTGCTGTCGAACGACGACGGTCTTCATCACGCGATGCCGCCGCCGAAACTGAACAAGATCGGCCGAAAGAGAAGCCTGATGGACGCGATAGACAACGATTACTGCGAGGTCGATCGGAAACGGTACGAGCACCTTCAGAAGAGGTTGACCGTGTCCCAGGACGAGGAGTTCGACGACACCTATCACTTTCTGATGAGCGTTCGGAATCCTCTCAAGAGTCTGCCGCTCGACCGGCAGATGTTCGTCCGGCTCAAGATCCAGGAGCTCGTCTACAACGAGATCAACTCGCAGAACCAGCAGAACAGAACGATCTACGAGAGCTCGCAGGACGTGAAACCCTTGAGAGGATCCGGCCACGCCGCTGGGACCGGAACGGGTCCGGGGCCCGGGCCCGGCGGCGGTCCCGGCGGCGGTGGGGCAAGCGGGAATCCGGGGATATCGATCGACGGGCCCGAGCAATCCGGGACCGGCGACCATTCTTCCCATTACCCCGCGTCGATGCTCCAAAATTCCGCGACAGAGGGCTCCGCGCACGATGCCTTCTTCGGTTAATTTAATTTACCTTCGAATTCTAAGCCGTAAGAATTATTATATAATTTTATTAATAGAAAATAAATGAACGTATTTTTTCAGTACGTCGCTCGTTTGCAACGTTCACCGCCCTCTCCCGTCTCCTCCCGTCTCCTCCCGTCTCCTCCCGTCTCCTCTCGGCCCGTTCTCGCACGCTGGAGGCGAGGATCGTCTTTTCCCGCGAGCGAACCTATCGAAAAATAGTAGAGTTTGGTTACGAACGTTTCTACCGTGGTGCGATAGAAGTTTGTTCGACGCCAAACAACGCGTTCACGGGAAGCTTTTTCAGGGAAAACTTGCTGCTCGTAGACGCGCTCGACGATAGTCCGTTTCCGATTCCCTTCGCATCGACCAAACGATTCCGCGTTATCGTTCCTTCGCGAACGGCTGCAACGTCTCCGGTGTCTATTCGCGGCTACGCTTCACCGATGCTTCCTGCAAACGAGTCCGCCGATAGCGGAGATGCTCGCGATCAAAGTTGGTTCGCTCGGTTGTGTCGAGGCTCGATGCGCCGCTGCCTCTGTACCACCGCGATTTCTCCCTCTCTCTTTCTCTCTCTCTCTCTCTCTCTCTCTCTCTCTCTCTCTCTCTTTCCGTCTCTGTTTCTCGTTTCTATGCCGATCTCGGGTTCTTCGACATACGCGACGAGGAAGCGACGACGAGTTTCGATCCGATAGACCGAGTACCGGGCAAACTGTCGCGCGACGCGCAGTTTACGTTGTAGCGTACTCCATGGTGCCTCGAGACAATGGAAGGGCCTGGCTTGGCTTGCGTACGGTGCGTCCGTCAGGATGCGCATTCAACCGATATTTCTGTGCAGGGACGGTATTGTGCGCTCCGCGGCGGCGAGATAGAGTCGTTGAAACAGAGTTTGCACCAGTTTCCTGGGTGTTTGCCAACCGCTCGTACGTCGCGGTTATTGGATATCGAAGAAACGACCGACAGGTCCGTCCGTTTTGAATTTAATTAAACCAGGTTATTGGGTACGCGAGAGAACGTTTGCCGGGGAACGGCTTTAAATCGAAGCGTAAGCGAAGCGGCGCAGCGCCCGGCGTCGGACGTCGAACCGTTCTTATCGTCGCGCGCGATAACGTCGCGAAACCGATCGATCGCCCGATTAGAACCCATCCAGCGATCGCGCGTCTTCGTAAACCGGAAGAAAGCGCGCGCGCGCGCGTGCGGTACGGAGCGGAGCGACTCGAGACCGCGCCGCGATTTTCCTTTTTCTTGGCCGTTCTCCTGCTTTCCATGGTTCGTTCGCGAAATAACGAGGTAACTTTTCGTTCGCATAGAAAAGCCGGCCGTCGTCTAGACGGGATGCGCTATACCGGCACGGTATATTGCACCGGTTGAATAGCTTGTTCGAAAGTCTGCTTGGTAGTCGGCTCGACGGACCACTTGGTTTTTCCATACAAAGAGGATTAGCATCGGTCCTCTTACTCTTTTCTTCACCGTGTCTCCCGTAGCCCCTTTGCTTCTCTCTCTCTCTCTCCCTCTCCCACGTACACATTGCCCGGTTCGCTCCTGCAAACTCGTTGTTTCCATTTTCGTCTTATTGTTTGCCAACGAACCATACCTGTGCGCGACTCTTTCGTCGTGGTCGTCGTTGTCCTCGCGTCTCGTTCGCCTTTCGAAACGTCCGCGAAAAACTACGGGATTCGAACCGAGAATGCAACGGGTAGGCATTTTTCTTCGATCGAGAACTTTCTTTCGATTCGCGAACATCCCCTTCGCGGAAAGAACGCGAAGAAATCGATCTCAGACTTCGCGTTCTTTGACGTGCCGGGAAAACCCTAGGATACCGGATCCGTAAATACGAAACCGGAATTTAAAAATTGGGTGTAATTTCGTTTATGATTTATTCTGTGGAAAACAATAATAAAGTAATAAAGTAATTAATTTTACATATTTGTAAATTAGAATGTGCGAAGTAAATATATAAAGCTTTAATTTAACTGTAGGTAAGACGCGAAGCGCTGCTCGGTAAGCAACGAACAAGCGATAATCGGATGGAGCCAAATCCGGCGAGTAAGCCGCGCGCGAAAATATTTTCCAGCTAAACGCCTCGATCGTTTCCTTGACCGGTTTTGCCGTGGGCGATGGCGCGTTGTCGCGAGGCAAAATCGCTTTGCGTCGCCTTTTTCGATATACCTAAAACCCATTTTCCTAGCTTCTGGATCTTTTCGAACCGCTCGAAGCACCGCGATTTCCAAGAGCATACTCGCCGTGAGGTTCGACCAGCGTTTCGACGCGATTCCACGGCAGTTTTCTTCGAAGGGTAACGAAAGATCGATGCTGTTCGCGAATCGTAGTTTCCAGGCAGAAAATTCGACGCGTTGCGCGAAACTTGTACGGTCGCGAGTTAAAAATCGTTATCGGACGTCGAAACAAGAAAACGGCGTCGACGACGCGGTTCGATCGAACGCGACGCGAGAAGCCGTCGTCTCCGTACGTTCGAAAGCCATGGGAAAGATCCAGAAGATAGGAGCATGGGAAGACAGACATCGCAAAGTGATTTTGCTTGGCGATAACGCGCCATCGAGCACGGCAAAACCGGTCAAGGAAACGATCGAGGCGTTTAGTTGGGAAATACTTTCGCGCGCGGCTTACTCGCCGGACTTGGCTCCATCCGATTATTACTTATTTGCATCGATGGGACACGCGCTTCGCGTCTTACGAAAATGGCGAGACGACTGGTTTGCCTCAAAGGAGGAACAGTGTCTTTGCCGTGGCATTCGCAAGTTGTCGGGGAGATGGGAAAATGTGTAGCCGCCTATGGGCGATACCTCGAATCAAATATTTTGTATCGTTCTCGTACGACGAACGTGTATTTTCTATTTAAAAAATGCCGGTTTCGCATTCGCATTCGCATAGCCGGTACAAGGAATAGCCATTTTTCTTCGATCGAAAACCTCCTTTCGCGCTCTCTCCGCGAGGAAATCGATCCTTCGCGTCCCCTTTATCGTCCTCGGAAGACCCTAGGCTAAATTCAAAAGTACAAAGTGCTCGCTCGAGAATACAAAAGAACCGACAGACCCAACCCACGGAATCGCGAAAATTCATTTCCACGGATCTCTCGCGGCGTCCGACGGAAGATCGGAGGACGGAGCAGTCGTTTCATAGCCGACGCGTGCGAGAACGCGCGAGCGGAATCCTAGAGGAGAGCGAGCAAGAAGAGAGACTCTTGCGAGCTGACATCGCGGACAGGCTGTGTCGCGTTTCCGACTTTGCGTCGCCAAGATTCTCCCGAAACTCTGAAGCGGAGACTTCGCCGCGATCTATGCGCTCGTCTTCGAGCAGAGACATAGACCGTTTTTGTTTTTGGTAAAGGGCGGTATTCGTATACGTTTGCGTAGGTTCATGGGGGTGTGATAGGGTGTTGGGATCCAACGATGCCGCGTTGTTTTCGAACGCGGTTGTCCGAGGTGCGTCACTGTACAACCGAGGTACGATTCGAGGCGTTCGTTGGTCGTGGTGGTTCGATGCGTCACGGGAAAACCGAAAACGATGTCGGTTGGATGCGTCACAGGGTAGCCGAAAGTACGACGAACGGGATGCGTCGGTCGGACGCGTCGCGCGCGAGTCGTTCGAAATTGCCGCGAAGAAGATCGACGAACGCTCTCGAAATCCGCGACAACTTTGCTCGAATTCGCAAGTCGATGCGCAGGTTTTTTCTTCGAGAAACGTTTGCCGATGGCGGGTAGGACGCGAGCGTCCGAACAAAGAGACGGTGCATCGAGCAGACTCGAGCCGAGTCGAGTCGTGGCAAACGAATCCGGTATGCGCGAACGGGTACCTTATAAGGGAACGTTCGTGCTCTCTGCGCGTTCCCGAAATTTCGTAATCGCCACTGAAACGAAAACGCTCGCGATCCGAGAACCTCGTAACCTTCGAACCTTGGCGGATCGAGACTCGTTTCGTCGAAATCCGAAATATCGCGGAGCGTTTGCGAGAGCAGCCGCGTCGGTACCCGTGTACGACGGTTTGGAAGGCGACGGTAGTACCGCGGGTCGAAACGGACCCGAATCTCGTCGAATCTGGTAGCGGGTTAATTTTTACGCGTAGGGAAGAACGCGAGCGTCGCGCGTCGGATGGAAGCGTACCGAAGCGCGACGACGCTTCTCGACCGACCCGTCGGACGTGTTTGCGCGGTCACGTCGACCGCGACTGGAGAAAAAGAAGGCGTCGGTCGCTCGACTCCGTCTCGGGGACCGGGCGTTGTACGCGCGGATCGTTGCGTCCAAGGGAAAACCCGTGGTGCAGGGAAGTTTGCACAAACGCGGGGAGCGGTCCGCGGGACGCGCGCGGTATCGACGATGGTCGACCATCGCTTCGGCGCGATGGAATCAACGAAATATCGTGGACGCGCGCGACGAAAGCCCAGGGCCGCGTTTCGGTCGGTTGGCCTGGGTAGAGAGAGAAAGAGAGAGAGAGAGAGAGAGCGATCGTGGTCGCGAAAGAACGGTGCGACCGACGAGCGACTCGCGACGAGCAACTCGCGTTGGCTGCGCAAGCACCGACAAACCTAGTTCGACGTTGGAGAGATCTGGCAACACGGTTTGAACAAACGCACAGCGTTCTCAAAGGCACGCGTGTACGCGACCGATCGCTGTCGGAGGCAGTGGCTCTTGGTCGGTCGTCGAGCGTGGTCGTCGTTCACGGGTGCGTTCGCGCTCGTATCGCTTGGTCGATCGATCGTAACGCCAATTCCTTGGTTCGGCACGGTTCGGCTCGGTTCGCTGCGGTTCGCTTCGGTTCGGTTCGGTTCGATCCGGCTCGGTTTGGTTCCAAGGCTGTCGGTAGGTTGGTAGGCTGGTTGGCTGGTCGCGTCCGGTCGGCTGGTTCGCTGGTTCGCTGGTTGGCTACCGTCGTCGCATCGTAGCGGCTCGCAGGCTACGCGAGTCTCGAAGAACTCTCTCGGCTGGACGCGGTTACGCGGCGAGAAAAACGATCGTGGCGGCGAATCAGTGGATAGCGAGCAGAATGGGGAGTCCGGATTTGATCGGCTACACGCACGACTTTCTCACCGAGTTCATTCAACTGTACCGAAGTTTCCCCTGCTTGTGGCAGGTCAGGTACAAGGGGTACAAGGACAGGCTGCTTCGGAATCGCGCCTACGACGCCCTCGTGCTCAAGCTCCGAGAGGTGAACCCGATCGCGGACAAAGAGACCGTCATCAGAAAGATCAACACTCTGAGAACCGCGTTCAGGCGCGAGTACAAAAAGGTTCGAAGCTCCCAAAGGATGGTGAAGAACCCGCGGCTACGGTACAGGTCGTCCTTGTGGTACTACGACATTCTCAAGTTCGTCGCCGAGCAAAACGAGGTACCTTCTCAAGAGGACGACCGAGACATGGTCAAGAATCCACCGATTCCCGTCGACGGCTATCACGAGCCGATGGTACGATCTCGCCCAAGTCGTTTGCCCCTTCGGATCTCGTACCCGACCGATCGAAACGTCCGCGCGCGGCGAAGCTCCAACGCCTTCGCCGACGCGGCGTCTTTCCTCGAAACAACGTCGACCGACGACGCGACGCATCGTCGTCGTTAACGATACATCTTCGATACGGCATGCGACCGAATCCCCCTTTCTCTCTTTCTCCCGCCGTTGCCGTTCTCCTCCCTCCCTCGCGTTCTCCTCCTTCTCGTCCTCGCTTCTCTCTCTCTCTATCTCTCTATGTGCGAGTTTGCGTTACGCTCTCCTTGCCCCGCGCTTCTCCCGTTCTCCGCTGCCGTATTCCCTCTCTCTTTCTCTTCGGAGACCTTTATCGATCCGAAACCTGGTCGTCGGAGCCGTACGCGTTGCAGGAAATTACGCTCGAATCGGAAACCGAACAAAGACGCTCGCTTTTAGCCTGGATTCCGCGGCGCGAGAACGACGCGTCCGCGTAATCGAGTTCTCTCGAGTCTCGAAGCATTATTTCGGCGGCGAGGAAAGGAAAGGAGACGAGACGAGTCGCGACGCGATGCGACGCGGCGCTGCTCGCCGTGGCATGGCGACGTATGGCGCGGCGACGGCGGACGAGCGACAAACGATGCGACGCGATGCGCTTTGCGCTTTACGCTTTGCGCTTTGCGCGGCCAATGGTATTTCGGTCCATAAAGGCGATGAAATTTCGGAACGCGAGCGTATTTCGAGGTTCCGACGATCGATTCGAGCATCGAACGCGTCAACAACGGAACAGAGCGTTCTCGAACCTTTCTTCCAATATTTTCTACGAGAACTATCATTTATTTTACCCTAATTAGCTTAATTTACAATTTATTTTAAGAAAACCGAATCTCGCGATATTTTAACGAAATCGAATTGCATTTTGATTCGAAGAAAAAAGTTACGCGCTCGTTCAACGGAGTCGGTTCGAATTCTTGGCGAACGGTGGATCGCGTTTCCGTTCGGCTAGATTTCGTTTCGCACCCCCTCGAAGGGAACGACGGTCGATCGCAGGTTCGACGCAATCGCGAGAAAACTTTTCAAACGCCGACGGGAAAGTTTGATTTTTCATTTTTCCCGCGGCCGAGTCGAAAGTTTGTTTTTCTCAGTTGTTTTTTCCCCGTAGTTCGTTCAAGCGGACGTGGACAAAATCGAACCGCCGTCTCCGGTGCCTTCGCGGGAAGCCAGTCCGGAACCGACCTTTCAACCGGTGATCCTGGAAACGGAAGGATCGTACGCGAGGAGGATCTCGTCGTCCGTGTCCGGCGTGGACGCCTTCAAGAGGAAACTCCAGCAAGAAAACTACCCCGATCGTCCGGCGAAGGAGCCGACGCGCGAGGTGTCTCCGAGACCTTTCGCCGCCTGCGTCACCGACGACGAGTTCGACACTTTCGGCCGCTACGTCGCCAACAAATTGAGGAAATCGATGCCTCGGCAGAGCATCATCGCCGAAAAGATGATCGCCGACGTTCTGCTCAGAGCGAACCTCGCCACCTTGGACGAGACCACGTCCCTCACGGAGAAAGTACCTTCTCGCTGCTTCCTCGTGATGGGAGATCGCTGAACGACCCTTCCGGTTGTTCGTTGCGCGCAAACACGCGCAAGGTGTCCCGTAAACTTTCCAAAGATTCGAAACGGGAGATTCCCGAGACATCTCCGTTTTCTTTTGCCGATTCCTTCGCGATTCGACGCTTCGTTTTTGAGTCGTCGACGAGAAATACCGTCGACTGGTACGGGAGAGCCCGGCATCCTCGCCTTTCGTCGATCGTTCGAAATCGAAGCGTCGAATCCCGAAATGGTAAAAGAAAACGTTGCTCGGAATCGTCCTACGAATCTGCAATTTAAAGTTTGTTTAAACTTTACGAGACACCCTCTACACCGCATCGTAGATTCTCTCCGTTACTCTCTTTGTCTTTCTCTCTCTCTAATCTTTATTTTTCGTTCGCGCGAGTCGCGTACGGATGGCAACGGGACTCGAAATCTATAACCTATCGCAACATCGACGAAACGTCCAACCGTTCCACCTTTTGGTTACGGTTTCTGCTTCGCTTTCGAAACGATTCTCGTTCGAACGCTTGTACCGACTCGCTGCGAACGTACACATTTTTTTACAAGAACGTTACATTAGACAAAACATTTATACGTGTTATGGGTTTTTGAATAAAGCAAATCGATGAAGCAAACGTATATTTTTCATACTCGCGCGCATCGTTGTCCGGTACGCGTAGCCGATCGAATCGAAATTTCAAAACGTCCTTTACGGTGTTCCGGAACGTACGAAGCGGATGCAACGCGCGAAAGTACTCCTCGCGATCGATCTTTTGATCGAAACGAATTCCCTTCGCGGATTCGGCAGCGTCGAGAAGGCGCGAGAACTCGCACGCTTTGCGCCAACTCGTGCGCAACTACGGTCGAGCGCGGGTCGCAGTGCGGACCGACGGAAACTGGCGATCGGCCAATCGAAGCAACCTTTCCACCGTGAATACGGATAACCGGTGAACCGCGTCGAACGAACGCGTTTTCTTCTCGACGCAGAGACCAACGTCGTCGATCGAGCCAAAAACGAGCGAATCGATCGACCGAACGACCGTTCGATCCCGCTCGAAACGACGGCGAACTTTATCCTCGGTTCTCCGTCGTCGAGAAAGCGCGCGTCAAGATTTTACGCTACGAAATCCAGGCCTCGTCTCCGTCGCGAATCGCTCGAAACTTTTGCGACAACGATTTCGTTTCGTTGTTTTTCCGTTCGACGAGGTAAGTTTGCGCAAAAAGAACGCAGCGTCGTCGCGACGCGCCCACGCGGTACCGCGAACGATCGTTCGGTCGAAACGAACATCGATATCGAAGCGAAACCTATTTTAGCCGCGACGCCGCGCGCCGTACCCTTCTTCTCTCCTGGTCGGTTATCGTTCGCGTTGGCGCCGTTTCCGCGTCGAATCGCGACCATACCGCTCGCGAGCGGAACACGGATTTCAACGTTTTCCTTTCTCGACCAACTGACGAACGATCGTTTCGTGGATCGTCGAGTCAAGCACGTGTACCGTATATTTGGATCCAGATCCAGCCAAAGACGAGGTGGCCGAGTGGTTAAGGCGTTGGACTGCTAATCCAATGTGCTCTGCACGCGTGGGTTCGAATCCCATCCTCGTCGATATAATTTTTTTTTCCTTCCCCCCGCGGAAATTCGATCGTTCGAACGAAAGTTTTCTCCTCGTCCTTTCGTGGTCGCGTTAGAAAATATCGCGGCAAAATTGTTCAATCTCCAGACGTTTCGATCCGTCGCTGAAACCGCGCACGACGGCAGACTCCCCTCTCCTCCGTCGATGACACGACGTTTTTACCACGACGATTTTGGAAGCAACGATTGGACGTAAAAATTCATCGAACGATTCTAACCTACGACGGTCGATCGATTGGCAAATATTTCGGAATCGTTACTCACGTCGGCGGTGGTCGGTAACGAAGAAATCCAATGGGCGGACGAATGCTTTTCTTCGGAAAAGCCCATCTTTTCTTGGCCGTGGCTCGTCGCATCCTCGGGATCGCACGCGTTTCGCCAAAGTCGCGAGCCTTCGACGCTTTCGTCGACGTAGCTCGCTCGTGGACGGGAGAAACGAGAAATTGGCTGGACGCGCGAGCAAGCGGGCGGCGATATCGCGCGCGACTACACCGGTCGAATAAACTGGCCGAGTGAACGGTGGTGCTCCACCGTAGGGGATACGTTCGAGAGAACGCGAAAGATTTACGACCCTGCCCGACCGAATCCCGATCGCGATTCCGATTCCGATTCCGATTCCGATTCCGATTCCGATTCCAATCTCGTCTCGGAACGACCGTACCGACCGGATCACGGATCGTGGCCCGTGAACCGTGGACCGTGGATCGTGCCGCGCGTACACTCGGAACGACCTGGTTTTTCCATTGTCTCGTGCACGAGAGGATTCTATCCGTCGTCGACGTTAACCGGCGAGTCGTTTCCCGTTAAAAATGCATCACGGTTTAGGGCCGGCACTTTGCGAGCGCGCTCCTCTCGGTCGGGCTCTCGAACGAAAAGGTTCGTAAACTACGCGAATCGCTTTAAAAATAAAATAGCTCCGGCGAAGCGGTACGTCCTCGCGCCACGCCGCGACGCTTCGAACGGCTCCTCTCGCGCAGCGAATTCACCTGGGACCACCGAGGTTTCGCAAGATCGCCGACTGGAACATCCGTGCGACATTCGAAATACGTCGAATACTTTGAACAGCGGTTGCGACGCAACGGGCGAGCGAGCATACGTCGCGAACGATAATTGATGCTCGCGTGCGCCGCGTGGGCTCGAGCACGCGTTTGCCGAATCTCGCCGCCGCGAGCGCTGCAAGCGTGTTCGCGCAAACGTACCTACAAGCGTACACGCGAAAGCGTGCTGCACCGAGAGAGTACTCGCGGGAACTCCGCTCAAAATTCACTCGACTGTAAATACAAAATATTCGATCGGATTCTCGTTTGCTTTTGGTCGATTTCAGCGACGACGTTCCTCGCGGGACGGTTCGATTTCTCTGGAATTCGATGGATCCGTCTCGCGAGCGAACAACGAGGTACCCCTCCCTCTCCGCCCACCCGATTTCGCGTACAGTTTACGCAATAGGTAAGAAGGCAGCGAACGAGGAACGAGGAACGCGGAATCGTTTCGAATCGCGAGCGAAAGGGAAATTTACGACGCATCGCCGTACTTACGCGACCCGTCGCGTACGAAATGGGCGAGAACGATAATGCGTCGTAACGTTCTTTCCGTGGCGACGAAATACAATTTGAACCTACCGACTCCGAAGACGAAACTAAGAAACGTTACCGAAAGATCGCGGATATCTTTGGCGATCCGAACGAAGATATAATTCGCATTGGAAACGAGTAGCGCGTCGGCCCGGCTAGCTCAGTCGGTAGAGCATGAGACTCTTAATCTCAGGGTCGTGGGTTCGAGCCCCACGTTGGGCGTGTGCCGTTTTTTTTCTATTTTTTTTCTTTTTCTTTTTCTTCTTCTCTCGTTTATTATTTTTCGCGTATTTTCAACGTTACGATCAAAAAGCAAGGTGCTCGGAGGAAGCTCGTCGGTGAGAAAATGTAAAAAAGAACTCGCAAACGAGAAACTCGATCGACGGGTCGGCCGGTTCGTTCAACGTTCTCGCCGAAGAAGCCGACAAAAGATATTCGCCCCCGGGTGGACTCGAACCACCAACCTTTCGGTTAACAGCCGAACGCGCTAACCGATTGCGCCACGAAGGCTCACGTCCCATCGGATTCTCGTCGCGAATTTTCTCTAGCCGACCGAGACGACTGATCGCGCGAAGCCGAGGTAAGCGCGATCAACAATTTTTCCGCGTTTCTCGAACGAACGAGAATCGCCTTTCGCGCATCGACACGGGTGGAGACGGCGGACGTCCGTCGAGACGACGGCGCGGGTGCGCGACCGTCATCGGTGCGGCTCGATAACGCTCGTTGCGATCGCAAGCTCCGCCGATTCATCGCGAGCCGTTTTCAAGGTTCGAGCGGCGTCGAGTCAACGGACCTAACCCAGACCGATAACGCGTTATCGGTGGCGCGCGGGATTCGCGAAAATATTTTCTTCGTCGCTGCCCGGCGACCGCGAAAACGACCGAGACGAGAACAGACGAGACGGACGATTCTACCGATTCCGCGGTGGAACGAACGGTACGATAAATCCTCGTATAACGCGGAGGAAAAATTGCGACGGATCCTCTGCAACGCGGGAAGCGACTACTTTCTGCTATGGCCAACGGACGAGCAACCGGACCGCGATTCTCGCATGTTCTACTCGTTGTTCCGTCGCCGATTCCCGTCCGGAAGAGAACTCGCCGAGTAATCTCGCCCACGAGTCCTTCGGCAGGCAGAGCACCGAACGTTCCAAATCCTTTGCCTCCTCTCTCTCTCTCTCGCTCTCTCTCTCTCTCTTGTTTGCTCCCTCTAACTCTGTATACACGCTTAACCAGCCACCGACAAACGCGTAATTTCGAGTTTCTTCCAACGCGGTACGATTTAACCGCGTTACGGAAGGGTTGGTCGTAAGTACCGAAAGCAGGAGAGAACTCGGAATCCCGCGCGGAAAAAGGAGCCGAATCTCGCCGGGTTTCGCGTTTCACGGTGAATTACGCGGCGATGCTCGTTTAAGCGAATTCGAACGATCGCGCGGGGGTCGAGAGTGCTCCCTCGAGAGGCGCGTGCCCTCTCTACCCGACGACGACAAAGTCCCGCGCCTCGGTTCGTCGAGCGAACAATGGAAGAAACGAGACGCCCGACCAGCGGCAAAGAAACGCGGAACACGGGGTGGTACCTGCGAGGTACCGCACGGTAAGCGATATACGGTAAACCGTGCAGCACCGCGGCAGGGCAAACGATTCGTAAGGGGTAAACGAACGAGGGCGCGGCTTCCGAAGGACGCGTTTACCCTTATCTTTGCTCGACTCGGCGCTTCGCTTCGCCTTGCCTCGATCTCAAACTCGCGAGGCGGGAATCGCAGCGTCGACTCGAAATCGATCGACGGTCTCCTCGAAGCGAGAATTCGAAGCGTCGCGAACGCGGAGGAAAAAGGGTTCCTCCCGTTGGTCGTCGAACCGTTCGACCGTGTACCACGCGAACAGAGACGTTGGAAAACGTTAACGAACCATGAAACGAACGTCGCGCGTCGTCTCGACGAGCTTTCGCACCGGTGGATCGCCCGTACGCTCGTTTGTACGCTTCCACGCTTCCACGCTTCCACGCTTCCACGTTTCCGCGAGCCGCACGAGCCGCAGGGCGGTCGGCGGCGCCCTCGCCGACGATCGCCGTTCGCAAATACGCGGAACCGGTCTTGGAAACCCACGGGGAGAAACAAGGACGACGAAGATGCTAGGGAGAGTCGATTGACCGTTAAACGCGGCAACGAGCTCCTCGAAAGTGTGCGAAGATAAGGCGCGCGACGACCGGTGATCGTCCAGCACCGCGTCCTCGAGCGCGTTGCCGAATTCGTTGACGAATTTTTCGCCGCTGGTTTGTCATCGGCGGGCCTTATTATCTCTCGACCCTGAAACGAATTCTACCGTCGCCCGGAGCCCGAACGAGTCGCGGACGTTCGTACGAGCGAACGCGACCGATTCGCGAAACGGAATCGAAAGGCGGAAGGGCGAAGATCGCGGCAGAGGTTGGATCGACGGGCAACCCTCGGCGAAAGGGTGAGCGCGGCGCTGAGTTGGTTGCAACGCGAGTCGGTGCCGGAATTGCCAAACCAAATAGAAAGGATCCGTGGACGTCGTAAAATTGATATTTACTCTGGCAGGCATCCAAAGTCGAAAAGGTTGCCAACTCAGCTACGGATAATACCTGCTGCCGGGCGAGATACGTACGTAATTATCGTCTCCGCGGAGTTACGTTTTTTTTCCCCCCCGAGTTTTCATTCTTCCAGCGGCATCGGGGTCGAGAGATTAAAGGAGGCTCGCGAGCCCGAGGTCGGGAGAACGGGAGAACGGGAGAACGGGAGAACGGGAGAACGGGAGAACGGCGGAGTGAGAGAGATCGACCGAAATTGACTCGGCGTCGAAAGCCAGACATTCGAATAACCTGGCCGAATGGCAAAGTCGAGCATGCAAACCCGGAAGGCATTCGTTTCACCGATCGATGATTTTTCGTTTTGTTCGCGCCGTCCAACCTCGAAAGGTATTCGTTCGAAAAGCACAGAGGCCCAAGGGCTCGCGATACGTTCTCCGCTTTTCGTTGTTCTCGGCTGCAGCCGTTCCTCTCGCGGATCAACGTTCTTCTCTCTGTGCTCTCTCTGTCTCTCTCGATTTCGGGTCACGGGACTCGCGATTCTTTCCTTCGGTTTGCTCTCGACCCGGCGCGCGGTCGTCGAGAGGCGTCCCGCGAATTCGGCTATCCTTATCGAGGAGATAACGGAAAAGCGGCGCGCGCGATCTCTCGCCGCTTCGTCGGACGTTTCGGAGTCGCGTGGGCGATCTCGCCGACGACGGAACACGCGGCTATCGCGAATCGATCGGGGAGCGCTCTCGACGATTAACATCGGTCGTTGTCGCCGTTGGCTGGCGCTTCCGAGATGCAACGAGCTATGGGCAATGGGCCATAGGCTTACGGGCTACGGGCTCAACGAGCAGGCTATGGGAAAAGCGTTTGTCGCGCGCCGTCGCGAGTAATCTCGCGCTCTCTCTCTCTCTCTCCCGCTCTCTCCATTAGTCGACGTTGTTCGCCCAGAGATGGAAAAGCTGACGGTTCGGAGAGCAGGGTGGTCTATCGGCAGCAGCGGCGAGTATGGGCGTCCGCGTCGATACCCTCTCTCTCTCTCTCTCTCGCATAGGGATACGTCGCATCGGTCGAGAGCAGAACCGAGGGTGGAGAAAGGAAAAGAAAAACGCGGAACGGAAGAGAAGAAGAGAAAAGCAAATAGAAGAGGAGAGGAGGGAGAGAGAGAGAGAGAGAAAGAGAAAGAGAGGAAAAGAAAGGGGAAGAAGAGAGAAGAAAGGGAAGAAAAGAGAGAATAGAAGGAAGGAAGAGGAGAGACGAGAGAAGAGGAGGAAAGTGTAGCCAGCAGAGAATGGAGAGGAGAATAGGTTGTATGGTAGGGGAAGCACCCCTTTCCGATACGGCCCTGCAACGTGTCCGCCCAATAAGGGTGCGTATTCGACGGCGCTCAGTCTCGGTCGAACAGCCGGTCGGGTAGGGTCGGTCGGTCGGTCGGTTCGTTTCTCGGTTCGCTCGCTCCACGATTTCGTTCGGTAAGAGTTTCGCGTGCCGGCACCAGGTCCTCCGCGCACGGCGCGAGAACGGGAACGGGAACGAGAAAGACGACGGCAAGCGTAAACGTTCCGGGGGTGCCCGTTCGCGTCGTTCAGTTCGCATCGACGTCGACGACGACGACGACGCTGGAGCGAGATCGTCCGAGTCCTTTCGACGCGAGAACAGCTCGAAACCGATGGGGGATGACGTTCGATGGACAAAAAGGTAAGTAAGATTGGCTCGGTTCGACCCTCGAACGTCGAATCTGGAATCTCAGCCATCGAATCTCGAATCTCGATTCTCGGCTCTCGCGCGTTCCCCGTGCGAGAACGCGTCTCGCGAATCGCGACAGCGTGCGCTCCGGTTCGGCTCCGCTTCGACTGCGACGATCGTCGCGTTCTCGCGGCGATCGCGCGACGTTTCTCGGAAAGATGCGCTTTATCGGCGCCCCGGCTACGCCCGATTCGATTCCGCGAATACGATCGTGGTCGCCGCGGCTCGGATTCGCCGGTCCTCCGCCGGTCCTCCGCCGGTCCTCCGCCGGCACGTCGACCAGCGATCCGTCCTCTTTCCGTGGAAACAACGAAAACGGCGCCCTGGTCGACGAACGGCGCGTGAAAAACGTACGCGACGGTTCGCGAGAAATCGAGGAAGCGAGCCGAGTGTCGGGCGCCGACTAACGGCGACGGTCCAACCGTGTACACGACCGTTGCATAACCTGGAAGCTTTCGAATTTACGCCTGCCGGGCCGTACAACCGGTTGGAAAATGAAACGCGAAAGTGCGAGAGGTTCCTCGTCGAGAACCGAGGCGAGTCGGGAAAGGTTTGCAGCCGCTAAAGCGCGCGCGATCATCCTTCGAGGATTTTCATTGGAACGGGACGTGACGAGACGTGACGAGACGTGACGAGACGAACGACGCTCGCACCCGACGGTGCGCGTCGACACGAGGTCGCGGCGCGACGCGTTTCGATCTCCGGCGTCGCGTCTCGTCGACCACCGTCGAACCGGTTGCAGCTTGCAACGAAGCGGTTGTCGCGCCGAACCTCGCTCCGCGTGCAGATGCTCGTGGATGCGTGCGAACCCGAACGCGAACGGGCGACGAGGGGTCAGAGGCGAAGGTAGCGTTCTCCCCGCGACAACTCACCTACCGGTTTGCTTTCGACGCGTTCGGAATCGACGAAACGCGACCGATTCTACGATCGCTTCGTTCGCGAGATAAAGAAAAGAGCAAAGCGAGCACGGATGGGGTCTTCTCCCGCTTCTCGTCTCGCCTCGTCGCCTCGTCGCCTCGTCGTCGATTCGTCGAAGACCCGCCGTACTCGGAAATCAAAGCCGGCGAGAGAAAGAATGCAAACGTCGGTCCATTGCCCCATCGGCCCGTCGTAACTCGACCCGCCTACTCGCGTTCATCGTCGGATCGACCGATATCGCGCGATCGAGCCGGTTCGCTGGCGGACGCGTACAAACGTTCGCACCCGGAATCCTCGTTCGCGTCTCAGGGGCGAGCCTTCTCCTCGGTTCCAACGGCGGAGGAAAAATGCCGGAAAACTCTATCGAAAAATCGAGCATCGAATCGATCGAGTGGTTCGGCAGCGATGCGGCGAGCTACCTCGAGGATCTCGCGTTCGAATTAGCACGACGAAGAGAGGAGGGTGCGTCGACGAACGGAGCAAGGGGTGCCGACGCCTTCCGTCGTTTCCCCTGACCCGACCCGTATCCCGGTCGATCTTTCGTTTAAATTCGCAAACGACTCTCGCTGGCGCGGCGACCATGACCGAGCGCGCGGCGATTCCGCCGAACGCGTCCCCGTCGGGTCGCGTTCGAGGTCGCGGAGATTTTCTCGACTATCGCGGCCGGCGAACAGCGAGCACCGTTCTTGGCCGAGGGCCAGACCCCGTCTTTCCAGACGTTCGTCGCGTTCCTATCCAACCCATTAAATTTTCGCCTCGAATCGCTCCAGAAATTCGTTTTCTTTCGGTTTCGCCGGAATCAACCGAAATAACCGCCCCACCGCGCGGCCCGTTTCTCTTTGCCGCGGAATCGTCGGCCGAGACTTTGGCAGCCGACCGAATCGACGATCCGCGACCACCTATCCGCTTATCGCCGATATCGCCGATATCGCCGTTTCTTATCCGATCGCGTGCAGCGAAAAGTCTTTATTCGTAGAATCCGAGTTTATCGCGTTATCTCGAGTACGATCTACAGCGAACATCGAGAATATCGGTAACGATAGGATCGCACGGAAGAAGAGCGATCGCGAAACCGCCAGCGAGGTAACGCGTACCGTGGAAGCGGAGCGTGATTTCTAATTTTGTACGACGGTCGACGAGACCGAGGCTTCGCGTTCCACGCGACACGGTGAAACGAGGACGGACCGCCTCGCTCG
Organism: Agapostemon virescens; assembly: GCA_028453745.1. Lineage (NCBI taxonomy): Eukaryota > Metazoa > Arthropoda > Insecta > Hymenoptera > Halictidae > Agapostemon > Agapostemon virescens. The sequence goes on from CM052087.1 coordinate 14,521,969, forward strand.
CTGGAACGGTCGCGGGGCTGCTGGAATTCCCGGGGCGGGGGATGGACGACCGTGAAAACCGCGCTGCGGACCTCGTCGAGCCGCCTCGACGGCGAATCTCGCGTTCGAACGATTCTTCGTTCGCGATCGCCGAAGCTTCGGATCGTTGGATCGCGACGAATCGATCGAGATCCCATCGTTGGATCCCAGGCTCGCCTGGGGGCGAGAGCTCGGATAGTTGCCATGACGACGACACCGCGGGCCACGAGCCGCGGCTACCGTCAGCGGTGCTCGATCGAACCCTTTCGCCACCCCTAACCACGTGGCGGCTAACACCTCTCCTTTCCCTTTCTCTTTCTCTTTCTCTTTCTCTTTTTCCATCTCTGTCTCTTACCGTTTGTCCGTTTCCCGGCTACTTTTCGTTTGCATTCTCGAACCAGCGGTCCTTTCTCCCGCAACTATCCAACGAGACTCGGAGGCTTCTCGCACCCTCCGACGCCTTGGATCGCGGCGTTGATCGATACCCCGACGACGACGAAAAGCATAACGCGAGCGAATTAGCTCGAGGCCGAGTTCGAGCGGGTAAATCGTGCGTTCGCGCGTCCTTTCGAAGCCCGTTGAAGTCTCCGTTTCCACGCGATGGAATTTCCAGCGGCTTTTCCGTTCGTTCGGTTATCGTTCGGGAGAAAGCAGTCGCCGACTCGTCGACGAGCAAACGCGTTTCCGTTTAGTCTCTTCTGCCGGCATGCCGGTTGCCGGCGGCGATTCGCCGCGGGTCTACCGACGAGATCTGGGTCGAGGGGAGAGCCGTCGGAAAGCCGGCGCGGATACGAGGGTCGGAACGTCGAGAGCGCGAAAACGTCGCGGCCTTTTCACCTTCCATAAAATATGAAAGCACCGAAAGAGCGTCTTCAACGTCTTGTTTTCGTTTTCTCGCATCGAATCGCGGACCAGAACGAGGAGCGATATTCAAACGGTTTCGGAGCGAAAGGACGTTCGCGACACCGAACGAGTAACGTGGTTTTAAGCAAAGCCGGAAATTATGACGGCGGTCGAAGGGGACGACGCGGTCGAGGGCAGAGCGGCGTCGATCTCACCGTCGGAAGTCCCTCGGGTGTTTCGATCCCCGGAAATAGAGGTGCCAACCCGCGGTGGTTTGCACCTCTCGGCTCCGCTCGATTCGACTCGTCGCGAAGCAACCGAGTTTGCTGGTTCTGTCGCGATCAGCGAAACCGATCGCTAACGAGTTCGCTTCTCGCGTGTTTCAGATCCTGCGACGGCTCGCGTCGGCGAGGAACGCCGCGAACCGAAGAGGTGCCGCAACGGTTCTCGACACTAGTCGACGGAGGAGAAGCGGCGACTACGCGTCGCGTCTAATCGGCGAGCCTCCGATCGTGCTGTTTGGAATTTTGAGCGCGAAGCCGTTTCATCGGTCGAACAGCGTGCAACATGTTCGGGACGAAACTGCGCACGTGGATGGAGGCGCATATCGTGCGATCGAAAAAGAAAAAGGACCGAAAGAAAGGGGAGAAAGGATTCGACTCGAACTGCAACTCTCCCAGGAATCGAAGCGCCAACAGATCTCCTTGCTTGCACCAGGTGAGCCAGCGAGTCTTCGAGGCGACTCGTGCAAGGTCGTTTGTCGCGAGAAGGGAAAACCGAAAGACGAGCGGCCGAGAGAAGACGAAGTCGCGTCGTCGTCGTCGTCGTTGTCTTCCTCCTCCTTCTCTTCCTTCTCCTCATCCTCCGTCTCCTCGTCTCTCGTTCTTCGCTCGAGCGGCACGCTCGTTTCCCTCGCATCCAATTAGACCTCGACGTCGACGACAACGACGATAACAACGACGCTCTTCTCCTCGACGATGTTTTGCCCTCTCGCGAACGAGTCGACTGGAAAAACGCGTGTTCGAAAGCACCGGTGTCGCGGACGGAGACGAGCGTTCTTGACATTTTGAAACTCGCAGGTACATCCGGCGGAGTCGCCGGAGAAAACCGTGGACGGGATCCGATTGCACGGAGGCGGAAGCTACGCGACCGCTTCGGCCTCTTCCGGCGCGTCCGCCGGCACCGGCAGCGTGAACCTCTCCTCCCCGGAGAGCGCCTACAGCACCGGATACTCGACGGACGGTACTTCGCCCGGAGCCAGCTTCCCGCCGGAATATTACATCAACATCAGGACCGGTACGCACTACTTTCAGAGCAACGGGAATAACGTCAGACCGAAGAAATCGGCGGGAGCGTGCGCGGCCGGAGGAGAACTCCCCGTTGGCGGCACTCTCGGCTCCAGTACCGGATCCGGTTCCTGTTCCGGTTCCGGTTCCGGTCTCGGCATCGGGCCCGGTCCCGGTCCCGTTTCCGGTCCTGGTCCTGGTCCCGGTACCGCTCTTCTCGCCGGACATGGGATCCTCGAAGCGGCCGCTTGCCTCGCGAGCATGACCAGGAGCGAAAACCTTTCCAGGGACGTCCGAGCGACCAACGCTTCGACCAAGGCACGTATAACGCTTTCGACGCGATTCCGTTCCGCTTATCCTTTCCATCTCGGTCCCGTTGGGTAGCAACGTTTGGACGTCGCGAGGCAGACGCGCGAGCCATATGCTTATACCAAACTGCCTCGCGTCCTCGTTCTCGCGTCAACGTCCAACAGACGATCGAGGCTGTCTCGCGCGTTCGGGCACGGTTTAACCTTTCGCGGGGTTTTCCGAACGAACAGATCAGCGAACGTTTGGGAAGCGAAGAGTCTAGGGAGGAGCAGTCGCAACGAGCACGCGCGCACCTGGATAGGTACCATCGGCGAACCGAGTCGTTTTCCGGCGACTCGTCGAAAAGCGGCAACTTGGCGGTGCCGTCCTCGATTCCGCCGCCGTTGGTGGTTTCGACCTCGGTCCAATCGCCTCGGGAACGATCCCGCATCCGCACGAATCCTTGGCTCTCGGCCAACTCGTCGGGGTCCAGCAACGCCGGCTTCAAGTCCCGGCTGAATCTGGACGACGCCGTCAACGGATCGGCTCCGAAGCTCGCCGAATCCTCCGGGAGCGCGAGCGACGTGAACGTGAACTGCGCGCGAGAAGCGCGAGCCAAACGAGAGTACAAGCAGGAGAGCCTCAGCGCCGGACGAAGCCCGTTAGTAGACACAGTTTACACACCCCGTTCGTTTTACCTTTGGTTTTCGCGTTCGACGTATTTTCCTGGTCGCCCGAGGGAAACGCGAACGACCACCGCGTCGCGTTTTCCTTTGGCTTCGCGCCGAACCTAATCCAGTTTCCTCGCGCAGCATAAATCAAAACTGGAGAATCGCGTCCGACTTGGAGATGCGATCGAAAATGGCACTGTCGATGCAACGCCGCGTCAACGGCGGTAGCAGCAGCAGCAGCAGCACCAGCAGCAGCGCCAGCACCACCAGCAACAGCAGCAGCAGAAGCAGCACGAGCAGCGGCGGCGGCGGCGGCGGCGGCGGCGGCGGCAGCAGCAACGGGAACAACGGCAACAGCAACAGCGGTTGCAGCGGAAGCGGCGGCGAAGGCGGCAGCAGCGACTGCAACGGCAACGAGCGCGTCGACAACGAGATCGGGAATCCAACCGGGAAGGCGCACAGGCACGGCGGTCGCAAGGGTCACCACGGCCACGGAAATCGAAATTGCGATCGTTCGTCCGCGTCGTCGGTGACGCGAAGCGCCAGGTCGTCCGAGGACGACATCACCTTGAACGAGATGATGGGCAAGTTCGACGAGAGTTACGTCTACGAGAAGGAGACGGACATCCTGTCCGACAGCGACCCGACCGATTGCGAGGACTGCATAGACTCGCTGTCCGACGCGGAGGCCGCGCGCATCGGCGTCGAGGACAACGACCCGTTGGAGAACACCGAGTTCGATTACATCGACAACGGCTCGTTCCTCGACCTCGACAACCTCGACAACCTCGACAACCTCGACTGTTCCGGCCGGTTCCCGAACACCGGTCACTGCACGTACTTCGCGTTCACCGGCGAGCTGGCCAGGCGAAGCGGCAAGCTGCGGGAATCGTTGACCAAACGAAGAACCAAGGAGGACGCGAGCGTCGTTCTTCAGAGGTAACCGACCATCGGCCGATCGCGGCAGGGTCGCGACGCGATCCGCGCGATGCTTCTCTAACGAAATATCCGGCGAACGATTCCTGTGTCTGTTCGCAGAATGGCCAGCGCGAAGAACGTCGCGGCGAAGAGGCCGTCCGCGAGCGGACGCCACGGCAAGAAGTCCGAGGAGAAACAACAGCAGACCGACAAACGCAAGAAACGCTCCTCCCAGCGGCGAAAGTCGACCACGACGGACAGGTGCGACGACGAGGCGACGGCCAACATGAACCGAGCTCTGCTCGAAAGAATGCTGCTCAAGAATTCGGGTTTCAACCAGCAGGGCAGCAGAAGCGTCGGCGGCACCCCCATATGTCTGCGACGCAAAAAGCACGACGTCAACAAGAACCTGTCGCCGATCCGACTGGACGTCGCGGGAAGGTCCTCCGCGCGTCCCGTCGGCGTCGGCGTCGGCGTCGGTACCGGTTTCGGCGTCGGCGTAGGAGTCGGCGTCGACCCCGGTATCGGCATCAACCTCGAAACCGTCAAGAGACGCTCGAACTCGGTAAGAGCGCGATCTCGCGACTCCGACTCGCTCTTTCTTCTTCTCTAGTCTGGTTCGCTCGTTTGTTCGTTCTTCGCGTGTTCGCTTCAGCGATGTCGACCACACCTTTCCGACGTTTTCCCTGTTTTCCAAAAGGTGAGCTACGTGAACGGGAACATCGTGGGCCGGAGGATCGCGTCTTTGGGCAGCGCCTACACGACCGCGTTCGCCTCCGAGATCGCTCTGATCGAGGCGGACAAGGAGGCGGACAAAAAGTGTCGCGAGCTCATCCTCGAGGCGGAGAACATTCTGGTGACGATGCAGAAGAGTCAGAACGGAGCACTGCCGGCGCCGTTGCCGATGCCGACGCCGATGCCGATGCCGATGCCGACGCCAATGCCGATGCCGATGCCGATGCCGATGCCGTTGTCGGTGGTACCGTCGCCGTCGCGAAAGTTCCACAACGGGCTGGCCAACAAACGCGTCGAGCTGATCAAAAATACCGAGCTGAACATCGAGCTCGCCCTCTCGAAGAGCAGAAACTCGCAGCCGGAGCTGCAGAGCGGCAGTATCCGGGATCTGGAGCACACCAGCCCCAAGAGACAGTTCGCGCAGTCCTGTTCTCCGATTCGACGGTTCGTCGAACGGAACGGCGCGTCTACGAACGAGCTTCGCGGTTCGTACAGGCAAGACGCGGCGAGAAGGACGCCGCCGTTGCGCTCGCCCTCGAAAGCTCCGTTTCGCTCGATCCGTCGCGATTCCGACCCGGAACCGGTACCATCGAACCCGGATCTACGATCGGAAACGGAAACGGAAACGGGAAGGTACGCGAACGCGAAGCAACGTTCGCAACCGCCGGAGGGCAACGAACCGCCGGGACCACCGTCTCTCGACTGCAACGGAATCCGACGAGTCTCGTCCGAGTCGGAACCAACGGCGATCCATCCCGAGGATCGCTCGAAAAATTCTGCTCGTCCGATGTTCCCTTCGACGCGAGGCATCGGTACGGAGCGAGGAACGGACGTCGCCTCGAGCAGGTTGCTGCCCGCCAAAGAGGAGTTCGTTCTCTCGAGCTCCTCGGATTCCGAGGACAGGTGCGACGTTGGGAGGAGGCCGACCCTGATGACTTTCAGGTTAGACGTCGTTGCCGCGCGCGTAACGATCGATCGATCGATCGTTCGTCCGTTCGTTCGTTCGTTCGTTCGTTCGTTCGTTCGTTCGTTCGTTCGTTCGTTTGACGCGCAAAACGCGCATTCCATTTGTCGTGTATTGTATGCCAGGTCGGTCGACATCGGCCCCACGAAAGAAGGATCCTTCTACTGTCCGCAAAGCGAGCCGGTCAAGAGAAAGGTGTACGCGGGTAGCACCACGTACGGCCGGATACAGAAAAGCCTGGGAGAACACGTGGCCCTGCGAAATTCGGACGGGGACACCGCGACCGACGACACCGGTGAGTAAACGCTCCCGAATCCTCTTCGATCCGACGACGACACCCATCCCCCTCTCTCGAATCGCGGCGACCGTTCGCACGCTCGCGCTCCCTCACGTTCGATCGCAGACGATTCCAGAAGATCGCTGAAGGAAAAGGTCGCCCAGCTCCGCCGAGAACGATTGGTCACCGTGGACGCTCAAGAGTCGCACATGCTTCAGCAGCAAATGTCGCAGCTGCGCAAACAGATGTTGATGCACACGATAGAGGGGTTGAAACGAAGCCTGGAGGACCAGTCGGCGACGCTGAAGCAGACTCGCCCGGAGCCGGTGCTGTCCGACCGATTGCCGTGAACCGAGCACGGAGCGGAAACGCCTCGAGCGGATCGCGCGTCGAGAGGAGTTCCGCTCGCGCGCGCCATTTCTACCAAAGTATCGAAATTCGACGAGCCGGGACGATCTCTCGGTCCGCTCGATTTCTCCACGAATTCCTCCGAGGAGGCAATCGACGAACGATATTCTATTTTTCTGCCTGCGTCTACACAGTAAGAGAATCAAAATTAAGAACGTTGCATATTTTCTGGGCATTGTTCTCTCGCGTGTTCAAAGTTCGACTTCGCGCAGAAACCGTCGAGCGTGTCGCCTTGCCGTGATTCCCGGTTCCCGGTCTTCGATCTTCGAACTTGGAATCGATCGACCGCGAACCACGATCGCCACCGGCGGTTTGTTTTTCACGCGGACAAGAATGCGCGCACGCGTTCGACGGTTCGACGCGTATCCACTCGCAATTCGCAATGTTCCTATTTCTACGCGTAATCCGTACTTCCGGAACCGAGAAGCTCGAACAACGGACTAAAGGCGAATCGTTGTAGTCGGTTCTGCCGGCGGAACGATCATTTCCCGTTAGTATACCAAAGATAATCTTAGTCTTAGCACGGTAGCACGGTAAGACCGTTTAGTCGAACCAACGCTGAGAAGCGAAGAATACGCATTCGTAACAGAAAAGAAAAAAACAAACGTTAGAGAACCTCGTTAGAATTATTTCCTTCGAATTTCTTCGTAGAGAAATTCGACGACACGGCCCGGTCGGATGGACGGACACGGACGGAAAGACGGACGTACAGGCAGACAGCGAGCGAGAGAGAGAGAGAGAGAGAGAGAGAGAGAGAAAGAGAGAGAGAAAGAGAGAGGTAAACGATGCTCTCGCGAGAATAGACCGATGGGATTGCCGACCGTTGTCTCGTTAGACTTCCACGTTCCCCAATTATTCTCGCATGACATTCTCACGCGATTTCTACATACGTTAATAGCTCTTTCGGAAACAGCAAATAGAGTAATACGCACACGATATTTATTTGTGTTAGATGTTAGAGGCCGTAGCAACGGAAGTATTAGAGAATTATAGCGATAGCGACGATTAGTAACGCTAGGTAGCCGATTTACCGATTTACCGATTATAGAGTTTCGTGATATCGTTTTTCTCCGAGTCGTCCCTTGTGATTTATTTCAGCGTTTCGTTGGAAACTGTGATCGCAACGTCTTCGGCCAATTTTAGATGATACGTACGGCAGCGTACGCGTGTTACAACTGCAAACGCGTGCAACGCCAGGACGGCGTTGCGTCTTAACGGCGTAACGCCGCAACGCCGTTACGCCATAACGCCATTACGCCATTACGCGCGGAAAACGCCTTCCTTCCGTCTGACGGTGGCGCGGCGCCGCGGCTCAGGTGAATTCGTTCGCAACTTTTTATACTCGATGCGTGTATATGTACAGATTATTTAGTTTTCGATCGAACAGGAGCATCTACTTTTTATTATTGTCGGTGATCGCGAGTCACGATTATCGCGGTTTCTATTATTTTAGTCGATCGACTGTTGTAATCGAGACATTCCGAAGGCACGAGGAGCACGGAGGAAAAGAAGAAAATATAGGAGACACAAGAGATAGAAAGAGAGAAAGAGGGATGCGTGCTGTAGCCAGGCTACGCACGACGGCTTTCGTCCAAAGCGTTCGACCACTCGTCGAATCGTCGAATCGTCGAACCCTCGACGAGAAAACGTTTCAGCTTTTCTTCCATGCCGAGAAACAAATGCTAGTCACCTGCTCGATATCGTTCGTGCGGGCAGGTAATAAGGGTACGATCGGCAGCAACCTGGAGCGAATTTGGCGGAGGCGCGAAATTATTGTTGCAAATTTTCTGTCTACCAAGCCATTTACGAAATTAAATGGTCTTTTTTTATATGATTACGAATAAATTATATTACGTCGTTGGAAACGTTTATCGCATTCATCATTATAGCTTTTCTTCCATCCCCAGCGAACGAGAACAATCCAGTCGAACAAACGATTCTTTCTCTATTTTCTCCTAAGACACCGTGCGAATTCCGGCAAGAATAATCTTTGCTCCTTTCGCGCGTTCGTACAGCGGCAAAACGATCGAACTGCTCTTCGAATGTTATCGACGGAGCACGACTTTTCCAACTGTGATCGCGATCGTATCTGTCGTTAACGTTCAGCTAGAAATTTCAGCATTTTGCCACTGCTACGTGAAACAGCGCCCTACGGACTCTCGCGCAATCTTCGAAATTTTAGAACGCAAAGATTACAAGATTATCCTATTGTGTACTAATTTAAAACGATAACAAGAGATTGAGGTTAATACTTTTTACTTGGCATTCAGTCGCCTTTTATTTTTCGTGATTTTAAAAAACCTGCAGATTCCTTCATAAATCTGCGTTACCGCGTTACAACTTACCGTAATAATATTATCATTATTATTATTACTATTATTACTATTATTATTATTATTGCCGTTACTATAATTGTCAAACAATGCCGGCATACGAGTTACAGAATATACATAGAATATACAGTGTAGAATATTACGCGAGAAAAAGATACAAAAGAAAGCAGCTGATCGAAATCTTAACCTAGAAGCTAATCCCGAACGAAATATCGATTCTCCTTGTTATTTGATTCTCTCAAACCTATGCTCGATCTCGTAAATCCATATGGATTTGTCGATCTTCTGACAATATTCGCCCCACTCGCCTTCCGTCAAATCGACGTCCGTGAATTGTGTGCCGTCGTCGATGGCTTTCACGGTCCATCCTGCCCGAGGCGAAAAATCGTAAGGTTCGATACCTCGACAGTCGAACACTACTATAGTCTGAAAGCCGTTGTCCTGATCGCGCGCGACGAATGGTTTTACAAAATTTTCCAAAATCGTGATGGAGTTTTCGCGCGAGCACAGTTTGCATTTGCTCACGTAGTGACTGACGCCGGGTCCCTTCGAGGCTGACACAGTCTCGCTCAAGGACATGTAATTCCACTTGTCGGATTCTTCGCGGCAACCCGAGCAAACTAACTTCATGTACCAACGAAACTCGGGCCCGGAGGGTCTCAGCTCCGCCACGTTTTCCATTGTAACTTTTATTTGCAACGCTATCTTTACCATTTCGTCGCAGATTTCCTCTTATTCTATACGATGATTTTTAGGCTTGTCCGATTTATAGGTTATGTCGATCGGATTCCTCTTGCAAGTTACCAAAAACGATCGATGAAACCCGCGAAACGTTCACTCGTATCGATTATCGTCGAAACAAAACTAATCCATTAATACAACAACCAAAATCAGAGAGGAAACGAGAGTGCTCGCGCTAGGGAGTACTCCTTCCCCACCTCTTTCGCATCAACTTTAGCGCGAAACACAACCCGCTTCATTTTTATAAAGTCGAAAACTGCTTCGTGCGATGTTATCGTGAACAAAAATGCGTTGACTTTCGGCTTACGTTGACGAGGATACGCAAAGTCGCGTATACGTGACAATGGTCATTGTACATTGTACATTGTACATTGTACATCGAATCCTGGGCATCGCCACTCTCGTTTAATCTTTGCCACAACGTAATATGCATCGAGCCGCGTACAAGCAAGAAGCACTACGCGCATGCGTACAGTTTTGCTTGTATCTCCGCCATGAATTAGATGCAAGAACGTAGAACCGTCGCGTTACTAACTTTTTTAGCCAATATTTCACCGACTTTCGATTACCGACTTGGATCGTTGGCGTGATCGTCGCATCGTCTCGTGTCAGCGTGTCACCGATATACACTCGGCAGACGTCTCAGCGTAATCACCGTTCCCCGATAAGCATGCCAATGGATGTACATTAACCCGAAGAAACGAATATGAGACCTATAATTGATCTGTTTTTACTCTACGTGTGCGCGTCGATAGCATTTTCCGATGCTCAAGATATTTTGGGATGCGGAGGATTTTTGAAAAGTCATGCTAACATCGATTTTGCAAAAGTTCAAGTGAAATTGTGAGTACGAACACCTCTATCGTTGTATTAGTTACAAAATCGCTTCGTTTACGACTCGCATACTTGCTCGATGTCTCTTTAATTTTCAAATTATTGACATAAACTGTACTTTTTGATCAGATACACGAAAGCAGGAAGTCTCAAGGATGCTACGGAGTGCGCTCCAAACAATGGATACTATTTTCTACCTTTGTACGATAAAGGAGAATACGTGCTGAAGGTAATGCGAATCTTTAAATGCAAATAATTATTTGTAACGAAATAATGGTTAAGAATTTGTACAACTTCTGCTCATCATACAATTAAATGTTTTAGGTATATCCACCCAGAGGATGGAGCTTCGATCCTACGGAGGTATTATTGAATGTAGATGGGACAACCGATGCTTGTAGTCAGGGAAAGGATATCAATTTTATCTTTAAAGGATTTGGCATCACGGGCAAGGTAAATTAAAAATGTAAATTACATCTTATACGCCTTGCCCCCTCCACCCGTATCAAACTGGTTCTGTATACTCTTAGAATAAAAAATTTATTTAGGTCACCGCTGTAGGTTCGGATTCAGGACCAAAAGGCATCTCTATTGCCTTGTACAAAGAAGACAATGAACAAGTTCCTGTGGAAACGACGCTCACGGCCGAAGGAGGAACGTTTTACTTCACGCCGATACAACCTGGAACATACGTGCTCGTAGCGTCTCATCCGACGTGAGTGTCGGCGCCCTTAAATACACCCGAGCTCTCGTGCTCGTTTTATACGTCAGAGCTTTCTATTCTCTTTTTGTTTTTTGTCGTTTAGATGGGCAATGGCAAAGAGTACCGTCAAAGTAACGGTACGAGAAGGTAACACGGAACTCGAGGATGGTAGCTTGATAGTTTTCGGATACGACGTGAGCGGTCGGGTAACCAGCGAGGAGGAACCAGTCAGCGGTGTGACTTTCCTGCTCATCGGAGTAAGAACTTGTTCGTCTTTGTTATCTGTCCACGATCGCGAATCGTACGATCGATCGATTCTGATTGCGTTTATTCCTTCTTGCTCAGAGTGGCGTAGCAAAGAATTGTGCCACCACGGCCATAAGTAAAGAACTCCGATTGAAAAAGCCGATTTGCCACGTTGTCTCGGACAAAACTGGGAAATTTTTGTTTCCGAGCGTGTCGCCCGGAGAGTATAAATTGGTTCCGTATTACGCCGGTGGCCAGACCAAATTTGACGTTCAACCAGCCGAGCTGTTGTTCAAAGTAAATCACAATAGCGTCGTCTTACGGCCAGGCTTTAAAGTAACCGGTTTTACGGTGAGCGGATTCGTTCGCACCGCGATCGACGGCGATCCGCTACCGGGCGCAAAAATATTTTTGTCGCAAAAAGTCGCGACGACAGATGCCACTGGAAAATACGTGCTGGACAATATGAAAGCTGGACAGTATTCGCTGAAAGCCGAAGCTGGTATGTCACACGCTCTTTTACCATTTGCGCGTTGGCTCTAATTCGCCAAGACTCAACGTCGCCGTGACTCGCATTACGTTTCAGACAATGTACTTTTCAACGAGAAGTTGGTAAAGATCTCCCCGAGTACCTCGGAACTCGCAGTCTTGACTCCGTCGGCCTACAAAGTTTGCGGAAAAGTGACTTTATCGGCTAAAGGAACGTCGCATCATCGTAAGGTTTTCGCGCAGAATACCGTCAACACCTTTACCAATGAAATCGAAACGGATCCGAAAACTGGAGAATTCTGCATCTATCTCTCGCCCGATCGATACCTGTTCAGCGTCGTTGTCACTTCGGAAGAGAGAGACAAAGGCTTGCAGTAAGTCTTGCAGACTGTCGCTCGTACTTAATTATCGATCTTTTTCTTCATATCTTTGACTTTTTCATCGCGAAACTTTCAGATTCTACCCTCTGCAACAGACGATCGACGTATCGTCTCGACCGGTGGGCGACGTTAATTTTTTGCAGTTGAAAGCAATCTTGACGGGTACGGTGAAATGTTTGCCGGGGATCGACTGCAGTCAGGCCTCCGTAACTTTAAAGGTGCTCGACGGGATCACCGTAAAAACGATACAAGCGAAGGGTAATTACTTTTTCATCTGTTTCGTCTGCGCGCGCGCGCGCGACGATCTTTCGATCTACGTTTCTAAGCAGTTTCTGCGGTAACAAGATTGCAGTGTGGCGACCAAACAAACGCCGAACCCGAGTTCGACGACGAAAAAACGGTTCGCGCTTGCTCTTTTGTTATCGCAGAGATATACGTTCGATTCGTTCGACGCTACTTTCCCTTGGTCTGTGAAGTCGTCTTTCGTCTAACAGATGGCCACTATCGATTCGTGGATGTGTTGCCCGGCCATTACGAGGTGCTCATCGACAACGACGTGTTTTGCTGGCAAAATCCTAGCTATAGGATTTCCGTCACCTCGAAGTTGGCGGAAGTACCCGGTTTCGTGCAGACTGGCTTCTCCGTTACCTTCATTTCGTCCCACGACACAACGGTATTGTACTCGGAGCCAGGCGACACGACCAAACAAACGTTGGTTCTGAACAAGGGAAGCACGAAGCATTGCGTGTCGAAGCCGGGCGTGTATTCGTTTGTTCCGAAAGGCTGCCACGTTTACGAACGATCGTCGTACACTTGGGACACCAACAGCCTCTCTCCCATTTTGTTGCACTCGTTCGAGCATAGTCACAAAGGAAGCATCCAGAGGGTATCCTCGTTGGACAGAGTCAAAGTCAACATCGAAACTCTTGGCGAAGTGATTACGTAAGCACGCATGGTCATGGGGTTTGTCTTTCGCTGGTTACCGGCCTTCGTTGATCGTAATCGAATCGAACGTTGGTTCGCAGGTTGGGTCCCCTGAAACCCGTGAAAGAAGAACAATTCTACAAGTACGAGTTCGAGTTCAAAGCAAAGACCGATAACGTCTACACCATAACACCGCTGTCGGACATTCTATTGTTCACTCCTGCGTCGCTGAAAGTGTTGGCTGTGAACGATTGTCAGGACGATGTTGCCACGTTCATCGGCGAAACGGGAATGGTGAGCCAGCGATTCGCGCGACTCGCATTGTCCTCTGTCGGAAGAACTCTGTAAAGCGTTTACGCGCGTCTCTGTTGCAATTAGATCATCGCCGGTAAAACCAATCCTCCGTTAGAAGGTGTCACCGTTCAAATATTTGGAAACGACAAAACTTCTCCGATCCACACGCTGATCACGCGAAGCGACGGAGCGTACAGCGTCGGTCCGTTGGACAAGAAGATAGACTACAGGTAAAACGCGTTCGACCGCTCGCGACCGTGCATCGGTTCGAATTAAATCGGTTCTCTGTTTCGAACAGCGTTACGGCAGAGAAGGAGGGATACGTGATCGCAGGACCGGATCCCAACGGAGTATTTCTAGCGCACAAGTTGGCCGAAATAATCGTGCAAGTCTCCGATCAAGCCGACAACGTTTCGCTACAGGTGCGTAGAGCGTCTTTTCAGCAAATATCGAAAACCGGTTTCGAGCGTGCATTAAGACGTTTCGTTCTGCAGGGTGTTCTTCTCTCGTTGTCCGGTGGTCAAAGTTACCGGAAAAACAGCGTAACCGGCGAGGGTGGAAGATTGGTTTTCAACTCTTTGTCCCCGGGAGAGTACTACCTTCGTCCGATGATGAAGGAGTACCGTTTCGATCCTCCGTCGAAGATGATCAAGGTGACGGAAGGCGCGACCGTGAAGGTTGATCTGTACGGGAAACGAGTCGCGTTCAGCGCTTACGGGTCCGTGACGTCTCTGAACGGGAAACCGGAAGCCGGTTTGTTGATGGAGGTGCAGGGTCAGGACGACTGCAGCAATCTTCAGGAGGAAGCGACCACCGAGGAGAACGGGAATTTCCGTATCAGAGGACTGCAACCGAGGGTGAGGAATTTTCGAGTTTGAGAAAAGTCAATCGTTTCGCGAGACGCAGATATTCTCGGCTCTGATTTCCATAACGATTTCCATAACGATTTCCATCGATTCTCGATAGTGCACCTACGTGTTTCGACTGAAGCCGAACGCGGATGCGAACGCGCACATCCAACGCACCAGTCCCGAGTCCATACCGGTGCAGATTTCGGAGGACATTCGCGGTCTTCGTTTGATCGCGTTTCATCCGATATCGCGCACCGACGTTTCCGTGCACGTCGTGTCCGTGCAGCCGGAACACTATCGCACGCTGAAAGTGAAGCTGTGCAGGGAGGACATGCCCGACTCGCCGATTCACACGAGCAAACTGGAGACGCAGCAGCTGAACAAGATCGGCAGCAATTACAACGTCGGGTTCCTGGTACACCTGCCGCCGTTGCAGGCCGACGGCAGAAAGTACTTTGCGCAGCTCGAGTCGTCGCTCTCCGAGACGATGCACAAGTATCGCACTCTGCCGTTCTATTTCGAAGCGAACTCGTCGTTCAAGCACGTCAAGTTGACGTTCAACGCCGAACGGAAAATCGATCAAAACGAGATGAGCCAAACCTCCGTGATCGTGTTGCCGTTCATAATGCTGATCGCGTTCGCGTTTCTCAACCGCGAAAAGATTTGGGCTCGACTGAGCTCGGCGATCGAAAGGCGATCGAAACCGAGCACCAGCTCGCGAACCCCGGTACAAGCTGTTCCTATCGATCCCAGAGCGGACGACATCATCGTCGAACAAATCATGAACATTAACAAAAGAAAGACGAAGCCGCGCAAGACGTAATCGGTCGCGTGCCTCGAGCGGCGTTATTCTCTTTCCTTCCTCTTCGCTGCTACCGTTGCTCGCGAACGCGTTCGCGTTTCGAACAGGGAAGGAACATAGAATATCGCGCTCCGTCGAGCAACCACGGTCGTTCTTTCTAGATTACCGTTATTTTATTCCACGCGAAACCAATGCAAATGCGTCTTTGTACAGTTTTTAATCGATCGTTGATTAAACGTTGAATCGTTGATACGCGAATTTCTTTCGGACCATTCCTCCTCGACGATCCAATCTTGCTCGGAACGATCTCGACCGTTCACGGGACTCTGAATGCCTGTAACGCGAGAACACTTGATGAAACTCGTCGAGAACGGTCGGAGCAGGGTTTCTTTTGTAACTTACCGTGGGATTCACGTAGAACATGCATTTCATGAAATTGTACGCCTTGTCGCAGCTATCTTTTCCAGCTGCAAATTACGATATAGGTAAGTCGTCGGTACCGAAACCGGATATGCGCGCGAACACTCACTCGCTTCGGTGCAATCGTCGATCATTTCGTTGAAGACGTCTTGGAACGATTCCGGCACCATCTTCTTCAACAGATTGTATCTGATCGTACCGGTCGCGTCCATCTGTCGAACAGGAGGACAAGAGGAACGGCGTTATCCGGAGGAGAATAATCGTGAAACATTAGAAACCGTTTTTATCTTGGACAGCCTCGGGCTTCTCAGAGGGAAAAAGCCGAACGTTCGATCGTGAGAATACTCTGAGAATATTACGCTTTGCCACGAGCCTGCCAAACGCGACAAGGAAATGCTTTCTCTGCAACGTTACCATGCCGAATTTTTCGAGAGCGCATTTGAAGTAGCACTTCAACCGATCGTCGTCCGGGAACTCTCCGTACTCGGTGTCTTCGACGGCTTCTGAAATCGAGGAATTTTAGCCGGTAGCGCGAAGATCGAGAAGCCGGTAGGCGTCGAAGAGACTTACGAACGGTAGTTTCGGTTTCCGCGATGCATCGTTTCCTCGTGTGAGCCGTCATTTTCCGAAAGTCCTCCAGATCGTTCTAATTCGAAAGCGCTACTATCGTAAACGAATCTCGAAATCTAGGAAAGAATCGATCGCAGCGCGCTACGGCTACGGGGTTCGACTTACCATGCGATGGGCGTGAACAAGACCGAATAGACAGATCAGGATGCACGGGAAGATCGAGCGAAACGCTGTTACGGCTTTCATGTTCGAAGCAACCGGGAGCAAACACAATTTTCACGGGGACCGAACGAACCGTTGTTGTGCGCGTCTCTCGCGTCGGCGAGCCGAATATGTAGGCACGGATTTTCGCGAGAAGTGGAAAATAACGATCGGTTATCGCGAAACATCGAAAAGGCATCCCAAAACTTGCACGCGAGTCGATTCTTTTTGCTAACCGAACGGGGGTAATCGTCGGTCTTCGCTGTCCCGATAACATGCATTCGCGGAGCCGTAAACGAAACGTTTAGCCGACTTCCTCTTCGCGCGCC
Source organism: Agapostemon virescens (assembly GCA_028453745.1). NCBI lineage: Eukaryota > Metazoa > Arthropoda > Insecta > Hymenoptera > Halictidae > Agapostemon > Agapostemon virescens. Next base: position 14,538,494 of record CM052087.1, read on the forward strand.
ATCCGCCGTTTACGAAAACTCGCAATCTCTCGTCTAATTACCCGGTGGAGAACGCTTCGAAGACTTTGTACCTAATCACGGCGTCGTACCAAATTACAGGTAAACCGGATTCAGGTTGCGAGATAACGTAAACGACGATCCCGGAAAAAGCGGTTGTAATCGTTGCGACATTCGAAATTGCTATCGAGAAACGTGCTGAAATAAAGTTGGGCGTCGAGAAGCGTTCGACGCTCGGCGCTGCATCGATTACGGCGACTCGCCCCGAGAACAAAATTGCGCCGCGTCGATCGAGATCAGGATCATCGAGTCACCAGCCACGAGCCACGAGCCACGAGCCACGACAAGCCCTCTCGCTCTCGCTTCGAGTAATTTACACGCGTAGATGCGCGATTAATCAATCAAGGAATCGCAGCAGAGTCACCCGCTCGTTCTATTTCTAACGCGCGCTCGCGTTCTGCACGACCTCGATCGACAATTGGAGCATTCCGTCCAGCGTCGAAAGTTTCGATCGATTCGACGCTCGGACGTTTTCGAGTCGACTACTCGACGACCGCTCGACGAACACCGTACAGGCTGGTCGAATTCAGACTTTTCTTTTATTACGATTTCGTACGAAACGGTTATGGGGTTACATGGAAACGGGTGTCGAACCGCCGGGGTGTCCAACGGCGACGCGGCGTAAGACGAATACGACCGCGAAACAGCTCCTCCGAGTTCGCGTCCTGCTGCGGCTTTGCTTCTCCTCTTGTTTCGCGCGGAATTCGTTAAAACAGGTAGTAAGTCTGAAAAATGAGAGACGATAGACGCTGTTCGATTATTACCAATAGCTACCATTAATAGGGTAGGTAGAGAGAAAACTGCTCACCCGTGGAGACAAAACGGCGTAACATTTGTTGAACGCGTACGCGTACTCGCAGTTGTCCCCTTCCGCTACGGAAACAAAAAGGATAGTTCGAAATTAGAGCGCGGCCGCGCGTACGATCTAGCCGGGCTCGATCGATCGCGTCCAATCGAAAGCGTTGACATGCGAAAAGCGCAATCCGGTTGCACGGTGTGCAGCGTAGCCTCTGGCGAATTATAAGGACGCGTCGATCGAGAAAACGAAAATAGAAAAATATCAAATACACGGTAGATACCAAAATATTTACCGAGCCACTTGCACGTCCTGACCGCTTCTTGGACTTCCGTTCTGTACGCTGGTATTCTGTGGAAAAACGTGAGCATACCGTTTAAACTGAGGTCCCTCTTATCGTCGACCAGACCGAATTGCTCCCAGAGGCAGTACATGTAACACTGCGCCGCAGAAAGAAAACAACAGTTCGCGTTAGACTTTCAGTCGTCGGACCGCGGAACAAGGTTTCAAAGTCGTTCCCCGTACAACTTCCGACCGTTCTTTCGGCGGAAACTTTTCGAAACGGTTTCGAGCCTTGCCGCGCGGATTCGAAAGATGCTGGCCAATACGAGCATCGACGCTTACCTTCAGCGGTCGCGATTCCGGCCATTTTCCATTTCTAACCGCCTCGATGTCCACTGAAACGAAAACCAGATCAACTTTGTTTCATCGTTGCGCGCAACGTACGATCGAATGCGATGATACTAATACTAATAATAATAAGAAGAAAAACAACAACAACTAAAAGAATAATAAGATCGTGAATACCTGTGGCCACGTCGGTCTGCGTTTGACAAGCGTTCACCACGCTCGCCGCCTTCGCGATCATCTTGTCGGAAACGAAACTCGGCCGCTTCTACAAAATATCATCGATATGAAAAGCGAAAGTCGAGTTTTCGATTCGAATCGGACACGTTCGCGCGCCATTCTCGCGATGCAGCGCAAACAGTTCGAACGACCCGCGAGATCGGTATCCAACCCCGCTTCCACGAGCTCTATCGATTATTCTTCCGTGCTCGGTTCCTAGCCGACAAATGGCGGCAAGTCGTTGCGAATAATTATTTACGATTTCACCGAATCGTGCGCGTAATATTGAAAATATGCACGAGAGATTCGTTGCACTCGCGTTTCGCGTCGAATCGGAAAATCATCGGAATTAAAACAAAAAAAAGAATCGATGCGTTTAAGTTAAATTACCGAGATTCGATTTTCCCTGGGAATTCCCGCGGCGACTCCCGGGTCGCGACGAGCACGAGGAAACGACGGAGACGGGACGCGACGACGAAGGAAAGCGGGTAGCACGACGCGACGCCCGTGCGCCGCGTTCGAAAAACGAGAGGAGAGACGAGAGACGAGAGACGAGAGACGAGGCGAGAACGTTTCGAGAAGAGCGAACAGGTGAAAAACGGTGTGTCGCATACGTACCCCGCGAATGGTTCTCGGCTGGCTCAAGCAGAGAGCCAGCAGAGGCAGGATCACCAGCAGCCTCATGACTCGCGCTCGATCGCGTTGTCCTGTTTCGTTCGTTCCTGTCGGGGCGAAGGAGCGATCGATCTCCGGTCGGAAAACGCGATATATCGAGTAGGCGAACGGGGAAGGCAGCGAACGCAACGAAAGCGGCACTGTTCGATCGGTTCCGGGTTCCGGGTTCCGGGTTCCGGGTTCCGAGTTCCGGGTTCCGGTTTCAGGTTCGAACGGGGGTGGTGTTCTGCTCGAGCGAGTGGCGCGCGCCGTTACACGGACAAGGAGTCGGACTCTGAGTCGAACAGCTACTCTCGCTGGGAAACGGAAAACGGCAAACGCGAGGGCGCGACTGAATCGAATCCGCTCGAAGCACCGCGGCAAATCAGACGTTCGGACCTGCACACAGATGTACGGCAACCGTTGACACGCGTTCAGCTCTCGACACTAATTCGAAACGATATTTCACGATTCGTCTCCGCTCGATCAATCTCGGAGCAACCGAGTCGAACGCGTACCGCGCGATCTTAGCCTACTTGTTGCCCCGCGCTTCATCTTTCGCATTTCGCATTTCGCATTTCACATTTCGTTTTCGCTTTTTACGTTGTCCGATATTCGACGAAACGCAAAACGAAACGATCGCTCGAACGAGAGGTCGGACAAAGTCCAAAGTTTCTAGGCCAGGGTGCATAAATCTGTCTAAACGCAGATTTGATTGGCGGATGTTACGACAGCTTACGACGGTTACGACCCGACAACCCTCTGCACACCCTCCTCTGTCTCCTACCTCGTCCACGGTCGGCCGGCCGGCCGATTCAAGTGCTTTGTTCCGCTGCCATTAATTTCGCGGCGCATAGGATAACTACGGTCACAGGACGACCATAACCTCGTTCGCTACCGACGATCACCGCTGTACGTTCGCCCGTATGCTTTACGTCCGTTGACGCGCTCGAGACTCTAGTCTACTTCAAATTTTTTCAAACGATCGACATTTTTATTATCTCGTCGAGAGACTGTAACGCGCGTCCGATTGGCCGAACGCGAGTCCATTCCTATACGCGATAACCCTTTCTATAACGCGGAAGAAACGTTGCGATTCGATCGGTACAAAATTCCATGTAGTTTCATCCGATTTCTACAAAGAATTTCTTCCAACGCGGTTTCCACGCCAACACCCGCTGTACGCGAGTTTGTTTTTCTTAAATACGCGGCAACGCGATAGCGGTCCAAATTACCATACGCGTTGCTGCAATTGCTTTTAAAACAATTGTCGCGTATCGTCGGTCGCCGCGCGTTGAAAAGCTGATGCGTATAGCGAGCCTAACGACACGAAAGATTCGGCCGTTGAGAGTATCGCGTTATCGAAAGAATAGAGTAACGATACCTCTATATTTATTGATCAACGATTATATTTATTAATCGTATTTACGATATACATATAATTCGAGTCGAGGAGTCCCACGGAACGTTAACGATAAGGGCCGAACAGTCTTTTATCGTTCTAACCCTTGGACAGCGAACTGTATTACAATTTTATAATCGACAATGTTTAGAACTTGTCGTTCTATTGTTTATCAATTTTTTAAATATACTTTTGGTGGCATTCGTTGCAAACCCAGTTATTTGTTCGATTTAATCGCCCGAAGACTGTCCAAGTAACCCTCCGACACGAGCACCGCGGTCGAACGGTTGGGAAACTGATAAAACTGTTTTTCGAATTAACGCGGTTGCATCGAATTCGTAAAAGCGAAAAAAATTCATGTGTATATATAGAAGAATGATTTATATCTGTACGGGTCAATAAAATTCCGACGAAGGTGAGCTAATATTTCGCATCGATCGTGACGACATTCAAATTACAAATCTAATTCGCAACCGCCATCGATCCGTATAGTAGGATCGACGTTTCGGAAAGCGATAAACGTTTCATCGAAGCGAACAGAATGTTTCGCCGAAGCGAATAACCGGGCGAGAACTGGTCGTCGCGAACACATAACCTTTTCCTCGATCGTACTTTTCGATGGTGCATGTATTTATACGGTAGAACGAGATGTACTATTCGCGAATAACGAATACTCGTTGTTTCGAACGAATGCGCGATACTCGTTCGATAATACATTTCGCGTATTCGTTCGATCTCGGCTCCCTCGTATAAAGTAAATTTCGTAGATAATTCGAAGGCGGAATGATTTCAGGAGACTGTACGTGTGTACGCACGGTCGACGACATGGTACAGTCAGCCGAATTAAAATTGTCGACACCGAAGCGTTCTCGCGACACTTTTCGGTAGGAATCGTTTCGGATTTAAACAAAGTATCTTTACGATTCGACGATGATCTCTCGAATGTTTTTCATCGTAGAAAGATTGCTCGACGACAGTGTCTAGACGAATATGAAAAGTTTGCGGGAAACGAAGCGTGGACAAAAGAATCTCGACGGACTGTACAGCCGAAGTTGTATTGACTACAGCATTTTCCTCGAACAAGTGCATTTCGGACAAAACGATCCGATCAAGGTGTCTCGTGAGCGAAAATATGACTTCTCGTTCGTTCGTTTTGACGCGAATCGAACGATTCTCCGGATAAGAAACCCTCTAAAGTGAAACTTTCGACGAAAATCGAGTACGATAAACGAGGCAATTAAATTCCATCGACGCCAAGATCTACAGCCGTCCTAGGCTATCTCAGCGTAGCACAATGTCAAAATCGAAGAAGAAACAATATTGCTGGAAAAACGTTTGTAATTTGCAGTGAAACCTCGATTGCCGAATAGGATGATTTGGTGGGTCGTTCCGGTTCGAAGATTCCGCGATAGACGGAAAGTATGATGACATGAAAATAATTAAAATTTTGAAAAACTTTCTGATAGAGTATTGCCTTTGTCACGTGGTCTATTCTTTTTATACGTCAGTTTTCGCGTAGAATTTCAAATCGTTCACGATTTCGTTTCGTCGTTCCTCCTTCTCGGTAATTCGATTTATAGTCGAGCAGAGATGGGGAAAACGAGAGGAGTGCACGAAACAACGCCAGAATTAAGAAATCGTATGGTGGGAATGTACGAGGCCGGTTTAGGTTTACGGGAAATTGCGGCAGCCGTAAATTGTTCAGTGAGTGTTTTCCAGAGACGTTTACGTCGATCGACGTATTTGCTACTTTTGCTTGTGCCTACGATGGTACGTGTCGTTTCTACAGCCACGCGTTTTATGTTTCAGCAACGTACCGTAAAGAGGTGGTTGAACAGATTCGACAAAGAAGGCACCGTGGAAACACGAGAACGGTGCGGACGTAAACGTGCTACGACATCTGAACAGGACGAAGCGATAGTGAGATTGGCTACTCAGACGCCGATAACTGCAGCTAAGGCTGTTCTGCCTGCTCTGGGACTTACCTGTTCCGTAGATACCATAAGGGAAAGGTTACACAAAGCTGGAATACACAACTGGAGTCCCTCGCGAAAATATATGCAAAGAATTCCGCTTGGGTATACTTCATAATCTTATCCTATACTTTATCAACGTAGATTTAAATTTTCAATGATTTTCTGTTAATCGATATCCATGTTTCTAGGGACACGGGTGGTACAGCTATTCAACAGCCCGTATGGAGACCGACCGGAACGCAATTAGGAAAGAAAAAGTCTTCCAAAGATTCTAGTAAACACGATAAGAGCAGTACCGTTAAAAAGAAGAGTTCACCCCGAAAAATCAGGGGCAAAGATGTGTACACTGGAGATGTTACATTGATAGAAAATGCAAAGGAACCGACCGAACAGCAGCAGTTCGTATTCGCGCAAGAAAATGCTCCTCAACCTCAGGCCAGCGACATGCAACAAGCACCGTCCCACCCGTTACCTCCGAATCAAACGGAATTCGGTAATCCGTTAAGTTTAGTTCAACAACCGCAGCCCGTTTATCAACATTCCGGTTTAAATATTTCACAAAGTTGGCCATTAGATTTAGTACAGGGGACGCATCATTATTCACAGGTCCGTAATTTCTATTTCAAATCGCATGGTTACGCGTGCCATTATTCTATCGAAACATTTATGAATATTTAGGGTCAACCCGATACGATACCTCACGAACAATCGTTGCCGCAGCAGCTTCAAGAATTGCGCACTCGTCAAGAGCAGCAACACCATATGCAACAAGTACAACAGACGATTCCAGACGAACCGCATAATATGGATCATGCACAGCAACGACAGCTTGATGTGATACGTCGAGTTCAACAGCAACAGCAGCAACAACAACAACAGCATCAACAACAACAACAACAACAACCACAACCGCAACATCAGGATCATTTACATACGCAACTAGTTCATTCACAAACTAATCCAAACCTGAATTCTGATAGTTCTAATACTTGTGGTTCTCAAGATAGCGATCAGTCTTCTGGCGGGGAACCCAATCATAACCAGAAGAAACATTCGCCGAGAGATGGTAACGAGAAAAATGAATCGCAAAAAAAGAAAAAGAAAGGCGGGAAAGCGAAAGGAACATTGGAAACCAGTGTCGAAATTCGAAATCGTATGATCGGCATGTCCGAGGCTGGCTTGTCCACATTGTCTATCGCGCTCGCAATCGACAGATCGGTAAGAAGGAACATGTTCGTCTTGCTGGATTCACGTATTTAAGACCGTCGTGGATGGTAGCCGTATACGCAATGCTCATTATTAAATAGGAACGTACCGTTAAAAGATGGTTAGAACGTTGGCACAAAGAAGGGAACGTTCAAACGAAGGAAAGAAAAGGTCGACGTCGTATCACGACCAAAGAACAAGACGAAGCTATCATCGCGATGGCTACTCAGCAGCCTTTGACCGCAGCCAAACACGTTGCGCCCGCCCTTGGATTAAAATGTAGCGTAGACACCATCAGGGAGAGGCTTCACAAAGCTGGTATCCACAGTTGGAAGCTTGGAAAGAAACAGGGGTTGGTGTATAGAAAATAATACCGTACGAGTATATATTCGAAAACGAAATCAATGAATTTTGAAATTTCTTTTGGTTGTTTCAGGGAAGGAAACGCTGTTCACACGGTACATTTGTGGCAACCTAGTGGAAATCGACCAAACAAACCAAAAATTCCTGGTGAAAGGAGAAAAAAATTGGTCGGTAATAAGAAGCGTGATCAAATGTCGAGTAACACGCAAAAAAGGATATCTACCAAAAAGAAAAAGATTGATTGCGCTACGACCAAAATTATTGCACCACCGACGAATATAATACCGGAACAATCTTTACCTTTCCACAATCCGGCGACAAGTAAGCTGAAATTGAATTTATTAATCCTCTTTTGTGAAACCGATCCTTTCACATCGTTTCTTTGAGGCGAAAGCGAGTAATCGAATAACTTTGGAAATCCCACTGTCCAGTGGCGAACTATGTTTCAGGCCCTAATATATTGCAACCTGTTCACAATATCGCTGCAGCTGGTCCTGCGCTTGTTCAATCGCAACCACCACCGCCACCGCCGCCACCACCACCACCACCACCACCACCAGGTCCTCCGTCTGCACCTCAAACGCTACAGCCGATGGGTCCTATGATGCAACAGAGGCCGGACTGTCGACTAGCGCCGAGCATCGTGCCATCAGTTTCCGGTCAAGGAAATACGGGAGTTGCTTATGCGTCCTGCATGGTCGGAAGCAACAATCACGCTGGTCACGGTATGGAACAACCGGATCCCTTAAACTACGAACCCTACATATGGAGTTTTTAAATATCGAAGATTAAGAATTACCGTTAAACAAAGACGAATTTAACGAAACGTTTGCATTCGGACATAAGTGAGTAAACAAACAATTTTGCTACAGTTCAAACTGTAGTAGTGCTCGTTGTCTTGCTAAATCTAATCGTACGATCGAATCAATTGATACAAATTGCGAACTCGCATTTACAGATGCATGATAATTTTTCAACATTTCGTTCTACCCCGATGAAACGAAGCATGGCGTTGTAAACATATGTACGGTAAGAAAACTACGACAAAGATCGTGTTAATATATTTTTTATGAATTCAAATTATGTTACATCAACGTAGTTCGACGGATAAATCGTTTGCGAAATAAAGTATAACTTTATTTGACCGTTTTATTCAATCAAAGCACGTCGATTTAAACAAATTTGAATAAATTTAAATAAACGTGAGAAGACACGTTAACATTATGTACATACATACACAGATATAAATATATATGCAGTCAAGGATATATATTACCGAGAATAAAAAACAAATTATACAATGTTTATTTTGCTATCATGTATTTTGTCTTCGGATCGTCACAGTCAAAATATAACAATGTCAATGGCAACGTGATAATTAAAGTAAACAATGCGAAACCAATAAATTTTGTATGACATCTCTATTAAGTTTATATTATAGAAATTGAAAATATGGAAAACCATGACTGAACAAATATGCGTAAATGGCATTATTAATACAAGTATGTGATTCCAAGTAAGTGGTCTAAATTTTACCACTCATTTTGTTTCTTTTTTCTACCTTTCTTTGCGTACACTAACAGGCAAACAGTTTTATTTGATCTAATTTGTTTTCCAATTTCGTGTTGAATTGAAACCCCAACAATGCTAATCTCGTCATAGTCGTAATCAATTTACCAACCAATTCACACTATCACGTAAGATCCCATATATGCGCAACATTCTTTAGCATTTCCTCCGGATCATTCTTGTAGAACATGAAAAAACCTTGAATTTGTGCAGGGCTGATTGTTCTCTTTTGCGATAGTACATTTTCAGCGAATTTTTTCGCAAGTTCACTCGCTTCGTTCACGCTGTTCTTATAAAATTTTAAAAACATTTGTTCCACTTGTGTTGTGGTACACCAGCCTGAAAACCAACGCACAGTTAGTATACGTTGCCACTGTTTATTTTGTGTTCTTTTATGTTTTATGCTCGTACCTATGTATTCTTTTACATCCACTCGTCCTGGCCTAACTAATGCAGGATCTAATCTTTCCAAGTAGTTTGTCGTCATAAACAAAATTCTTGCCTCTGTGGAAGCAACGCCATCCAGACAATTTAATAAACCACTGAACGTTACTCTGTTCAAACCGTCGTAAGCAGCTTTAACTGCAACGGAAATACATTGAAAACGATCAGTTACGTCGAGACAGACGATGCCGATGATGTCGGTGACAATTCCTGTTAGCTACTAAAATTTACATCTTACCAGCTTTACTTTCTTCTCTGCTGGAAAATGCAGCGTCAATATCTTCTAAAAGTACAATAGATTGTTGAGGAGCCATAGCTAGCAGATGATTTAATCTGTCATCCGTTAAACCTCGTTCCGACAAATTTAGCACGCAAATACCGCGTTCCATTTCTCCAGCTAGTGCGGTAATGAAAGACGATTTTCCGCAACCGGGAGGGCCGTGCAGTAAATATCCTCGCCGATATGGAATACCTTTAGCAGCACCAAATGTATTACACCTCTTATCTTGCACTATTTGCTTACATTCTATTATCGACGACGTACCACGGTCGCTATACCAAGCAGAGTTATCTATGAATTCGCGACAGTCGTTTAGTATTCTCTCAGCTATACCCACATCTAATACAACAGATTCTAACGGCCTTCTCTTTTTAGGATGTCCAAACGGTCTCCACTCATTTCCCAAAGCAGTATACATTACTGTTTTGCCCTCATGCTGTTTCAAAGCCAGTTGTCTTGCTGTAATTGACAAAGTTTAAAATTAAATAATGTTCAATCGAATGTTACACATACATAGGTAATCTTACCTTCTTCCAAAATACTGAAATATATATTTCGATCTCTCCCAAATGCTGTCAATTGTACAGTTTCCCATGGGATACCCATTTGTATATCCAATGATTGCTGTTCTCTTGTTCGTTCTACCTTTATCCAATTTCCTTGGTATCTACGAATTTTAACAGAAATTATAAACATCCATTGCAACATCTTGCTCTCGACTGTCTTTGAACGAATGAATGCAGTCTCGTACTTGTCATCATGAAACGAAGTATCAGAACGGTAAGTACTCTTATTTCTAACCTAATAATATGTGTTCCAATACTTGGTATGAAATCATATCTAGTTTTTATGTGACCTGTTTCTTTTTGCTCGAAGCTTGTTTCAACCGACAGGTGTTGCGTTTCTCTTGCACCCTTGTATGTGATCCATTGTAACAACCACTGATAGCTTTTGTCGCGACATGGAACCTCCAAAGTGATCATGTAATGCCGTCTAGATTCAGCAACCATCGAATTAAGAAACTTCAAATCGGAAAATATCGTATTTATTCAAATGCAATTATTAGAGGAGCATTACCTGAAAAATATCAATCCCGCTTGCATTCCTTTACGCAACAAAGCTGCTCCGGCCCCTAACCCAAAGAGACCAAAGCCAGCTCCAAAATAAGGATTGTCAGACAATGTCTGTACATATTCTACTATAGTCATGTTGAGGCAATGCTTGTCATTTGGAGTACAATTAATAATAAAAAATTCATTCAATTTTCATTATTTCGTTGCTAATGAAATTTCCAATACCGCAGAGTACACCATAAGTAGGGAAAACATAACCACGTATAGAGTAGATGCATAGACACCACCGATCTTCGGGGGCGCGCAACGCTTACAACTAAACTTACAACCTAAGATCTAAAACTAACTATTCTACGACTAGTGTAATTTACCTAACCTAGTTATACCTAGAGGTCGCATTATATCGTTACAGGCGCGTGACCGACGTTATACTTTCACATACAACTTCAAATTCACATCATATTCGTACGTGCGCGAATTTCATAAATATGAATTACGAGCTTCGTCCGTCAAAGTGAAAAGAGCAAATATTTTTTGGTAATTTTTAAGTAATGTTCTTAGTAACCAGTTGATCAGTTGGTCAAGTGGTCAATGATGATTTTTTAACATACAAAGCCCATGGTAGGCCTTGTCTTACAATTAGAACCCTATCGCTTCTGCTGGAATACCCGGTAATATGATTACGTTAGCGGCGACAGCGACCATTGATATTACTCCGTATTGACGAAATGTAAGTGGGTTCACGTCGGGAGTTCTGTGTGCCGAGTATGCCTACTTCATTCGTATCAACTCTAACATAGAACAAAATCTACATTGTCTTGAGCACAGGACAGGACCTAATATCATTTTTAAGGACGGAACGGAACCAGTTTCGTTTTTATTAAGTCTACGGCATGGATCGGAAACTATTTCGTGCGATATTACCATGAACAAGAATCTTTTGAATTCTATATTACATTGATGAGATGATAAAAACGTGACAAATTGATTTTTCTGTTTAATCAATTGTTCCGTGAATCTAGCATACGCTTACTCTATGAAGGATCTCATCTAGGCTAAAAACGAGACTAGGGGGTAGCACTATGCTAGGGACTCCAAAATCCCGAGCACGAGCACCCTCATTTCGTCTCTTTTTTCTGTAATAGTTGATTTCAATAGATGAAAATTTTTTAGAATTTCACGATCTACTCTCGGATGTGGGTTAATTAGTTGAAATCAAAATTGTCACGCGACGTATTCTTCAAACTCAGTTTTCACGAGAACCTGTAAATTCGATTTCATTGGTCGATTATTTGTCGGTAGTATGGTTCCCGAAGAAAGAACCAATAATAGGGGACTAGCGCTGACGGTGACTGCTTCGTGACTTGAAATGGAAAGCCTACATTTCGCCCATTACAACCATTCCCCGCCTCTCCCCACCTGTCAGTGCCACTAGCAGAATAACATCGTCAGCGATCAGCCATTGTCGTGAGATGTGAAGATTTTTCTCGTGATCTGTTCGTGAAAAAGCTGAGGAATTATCGTAGATCAAAGGAAAACAGTTGACACTGCGATGCACACGATGCCGGAATTAGGTACTACCGTGCCGGCGTTTCTTGCCAAGCTCTGGAAGCTGGTTGAGGACCCTGAAACCGACGACCTTATTTGTTGGTCACCCGTGAGTACTTATTTTGTTGTCCCCTTCGAGTATCTTTACGCTGTAAGCTCTCCGCGTGCTAAAAGTCGAACTCGTCACCGATTCATCTACCTCTTTTACGAACCCAATACATTTCTGTATAAATGTTAATATCGTCCAAGTAACCGACGAAAACGTATTAAAAACGTTGACCCCCGCGATACACATTTTTACGTACACAACCTATATTTTACATGTACACTGTCGGTGTAATTTATTCTGTACTTTGTTGCGCCATCATATGTATATACATATATACATATATTCATAGATTCATGAATACATACATACAAGCATACAAACATATATACATACAAATATACGTACATACTTGTACAAACATACACATAGGACACACACACACATACATACATACATATGTATATCACATAGACGACCAGTCGATTTGAAATTTGACAGAATTATACAATAACAATGGTCTATTCTAATGTTTTTATTTTAAACAATTTAGTTTTACCCTTTATGCGAACTATATTTAGTCAAATAAACGATAGCATTGAACTCTGATGCAATTCCGCTGCTTCTTTCATTAAATATTGATGGAATTTTATTGATTGTTTTCAGAATGGAAGAAGTTTTTTCATTAGAAACCAGGCACAATTTGCCAGAGAATTGTTGCCACATTATTATAAACATAATAATATGGCCAGCTTTGTTCGGCAGTTAAATATGTGTGAGTAGCTATAAACAGATTTTCATTGTCATTATGAGAAATGTCTTTTTTTACTTTTTATAATTTTCATTGATTTATTTCAGATGGTTTTCATAAGAAGGTCTCTGTGGAATTGGGTGGTTTAAAGTGTGACAGAGATGAAATGGAATTTGCTCATCAGTATTTTTGCAAAGGACACCCATATCTTGTAGAACACATTAAAAGAAAAGTAAGTATTTTCCTGATATTCCATTGGCTGATTTCTCAATGGTCTATTTCAATTCGTTCAGATTGCATCCACTAAAGGACAAGACCCAGCACTTACACCTATTAAACCAGAATTAATGAATAAAATGCTGACAGAAGTCAGAAGTATGAGGGGTCGCCAAGAGCATTTAGACTCAAGACTTGGGGCCATGAAAAGAGAGAACGAAGCCTTATGGAGGGAGCTAGCAATGCTCAGGCAAAAACATCTGAAACAACAGCAAATTGTGAATAAGCTCATACATTTCTTAGTCACTTTGGTACAACCGTCGAGGAGTGGAGGTATCTCTGTTAAAAGAAGATACCCATTGATGATAGATGATTCGAATCGTCAACGTAAACAGAGCAAACTATCAAAGGTAGAAATATACGTTCCCTATTAATTATAAGCCAGACACGTGCAACTTCTACTTTTCTTTTAAGGCACAAGCATCGCCTACAGGGCCTGTAATTCACGAGCTCGATGCATCTGACCCAGATATAGATTCAGATTATATTGTTGCAGAGTATGTTGACACAATATAGTAGTATAGAACATTTTACTCAACGTTTAAATTACATATGAATTTTCGCCTTCAGGATGCTCGAAGGAGATTCAAATCCCGCGATACAAAGTCCAGAACATAGTTCTGCTTCGATAATAGATGAAAACAATATGGAAACTGCTCATTTAATCGAAGATTCCATACAGTTGCAAGATGACATACTGGTCAATCAGCAACAAATTGATTTTCGAAAGAAACGCGGATGTAAGGGTAAAAAAAGGTAAGTTAAGCTAACGATATATACATATACCTTTCTACTTATATACTTATATAAATATATATACGTGTATGTAGATACATATGTATGTATAGTTGAATATAATATTATATATATCTATATATATACATAATAGTATATATATAAATATATATAATATAGTGTATATTATATAGATACAACTGAGTCATGTACAATCTTTCAATTTTGATATCTTAACATGATGGAGTTTTGCACAGTGAACACAACAAAATTTCAACATTTATCATTCTGTTCAGTAACATTTTTACGTTTTCATTTGTGCTTACCTTTCATTGAAATTCAAAAGCCAGCAGAAGAATCAAATTAGAACAAATTATCTGTTTATTTCGGTATACTTTCCGTGCATGAAATTTTGCATAATTAACCGAATTCAGCGAAAAATTTTGCTTTATGTTCTTCTTTGGAAGTCATAGGGGCATAAATTGTTGGTGTTTTATACCATATCGTGACAGATATATCTACGGATTATACTTATTCAAAGCAGAAATCAGAGAATTCTCATGAATAAAATTATTTCATGTCGTTCGTTACGTTAATTAGTTCCCAGTGACACTCATATCACCACAATTTAAATATTACCAGGAGGAAAAACAAGGTGCCTATCAAAATTTTGATCCCATCGACGAAGAATGGAGAGGAACCGAGGTTAACATTTTTCTCTTGTCGTCATTTGGTGTTGGTGTTCATTACTTTATTTTCTAGAAATTTACATTGAGCAGTATCGCAATTTTGTTTGGTTCTATTATTTTGCACGAACGTTCAGCAACATTGCGATAATATATTTCTTAGAAGCATTCTCCGATTCTAATTGTGCCGAAATGGTTTTCTCTTATTGTTAGTTTGCTACTCTTTTTCAACTTACAGTAGTTTGCTTTACAAATATTGGCAGTTCTGATTCTTTTGTGTATCGATACATATAATTCGACGAACAAAATTAAAGCGTAAACAAAACGATTGTTTTGAGAATTTTGCGTTCATGAGAGAATTCTTGTTAATCCTTGGTTGAGTTGCTCTATATTGTCATTTGTTTATACATCATTGCCAATATCGTATGTCTTATGTTTTACCTGTGCCTCTTAATATATATTTGTCGACACATTAAATTAGTACAGTATAAATATTGCTCTATCTTGTTCATATTTTTCTTTTTATCTAAATCTATATGCATGGAATGTTAGAGTTTACTTAGCATAAGATACATTACAGGGAATGTTTCGTTGATATTGCACTTACCATTCGTACTCATATCTTTTAGCTTTTATGTGGCACATCATTTTTTGAACATCCACTCTTTTGTAGTTTTGATTACGTAAAAATTGAACCATTCAAGAAAAAACAGATTTTCGAAATAGAGTTGAATAATATTTTTGAACTTCTTTCAGCTTATTTGTATTTATTCGAGATATGTGCACTACTTTATTGTAAGAATACTTTCTCCTCTTTGTTTCTATAGCTTGTGCATACAGATTTATTATGACTAGGTATTACAGGCTGAATAGCATTATAATAGTTGTAATGTCACTGTATAGTTAGAGAGCATGTTTTTCTGTGATGCTTCAGATATTTCTGTGTATGCTCTTGCAATACTACCATCGATGAGAATAGTAGTCAAGAATCACTCAAAAGCAAAATCACAGCTTTTGAAATAAAATAAGGCCTATTAAAAAGCAGATTATGGCTACAACAATCTAACCGAAAATGACGAAGAATGGCAACACATCTTGTTTCACTATTTTAGGGAAGAAACTCATATGCTTGAAATGTCACTTGAAGAATCGCCAGTGACTATCGGTATAATGGAAAATAAATCGGTACTCAAGCCGGTACCTATCGCGACTGCACGTAGTCCGAAACTCGCAGCTATGGCAGCTAATATGAATAAAGGAACCGATGCAGAACTCGAACTTGATCTGGGAACAGCCGGGAACGTCGAGGAAGATGTTCAGCAATCTGCATTGAATTTGGTGAAGTTGGAGGACATTCTGATAGTACCGGAAATCATGTCCGAGGAGACCATAGAGAATAACGAGCACGAGCACGAACACGAGCACGAGAACGAGAACGAAAACGAGAACGAAAATGTGAATATGCAGAATAAGGAGCTGATAGAATACAGCGACAACAGTGGAAATGTAAAAACTAGTGGAAGCGATAATACATACTATCGACTGAATAATGTTTGTGGAATCGCTAAATATGACGATCAGAGAATTGCACGCGTGAATGGTGTCGAGAAATCTCTGGAAAAAGAGAGTGCCAACTTCAATGGAGCAGGCACAAGTAATAATTTATCTTTGAGCTGCGTGAATGTCTCTGGTCCGTCTGATGCTGCTTACAGGTTAGGATCAATGTAAGTTCAACACAGACCATGGCTAAATAAAGTTGTGTCCAGCGAATTTCCCTTACCTCTAGCGGAAATTCATAATTAAAAGACATAGAGGTGGGAGCCAACTAATATTCCTATTTTTTTTAACATATTTGATCAATCGTAAATTAATTTTTAATTAACGTTGTACCTAGAGGCTACTAACAATAATGCGAAACAGTTATTCATAGGAGCTTCTAAATGTTTGCCATTGCTATAGAAATCTTACAATGTATCTTGTCAAGGATAACACAAACCAGTATTTCTTGATAAGATATTTTTACATCCTCTAAAGATTCACATGTTAATTATATTTCGAGGGCTTCATAGCTATTTGACAATTTGATAATTTTACAATTAACTTTACAATTTTATTTAAGAGAACTTAGTATTCAATTTCGGTTTCGAACTAAAGAAAAAACGAAAGTATAATAAAAGTCCATTTTATATACATAGAACAATCTTTGGTTGGACTGATAAAATTATCAATCAGATTTTTTATTATATATACTGAATACATGTTAAATTTTGTCGTTTCTTTACCTTGATATTTCTTTTGAATAGCTTTGTGACGCAAGGTAACATATAATACGTTTAATAAAAAAAAACTTTCTTTTGTGCACAGAAACTTCTCCAATGAAATGATTGCACAAGCAGTAATCGGAAATGGTATTCTTTGATGCTAAATAAATACATTACAGAAGACTACTTGTGTTATCGTTTGACCAAATAGAAAGATTGTACTTTTCAGGAAAAGGCTTTCCAACGTTTCCCTTGTTCATCCATACAAATATGGATAAACTTGTGTGAAATTGTAGTTTTGTTATGCATGTTTGATCCACCTTAAACAATTGTCTATAGGGAGGATATGGATAATCATCTGGAATCGATGCAGACAGATTTGGACAATCTACGTGATATTCTACGTGGCGAGGGTTATAGCATCGATGCAAACACGCTCCTTGGCGTAAGTAATCTATTTTTTTTATCAGGATTTCGATTTCCGTTTGTAAACGAAATATTTTTGATGTTTCTAATTAATACCGAATTTACATTCTTTAAGTGTTTGTTTTGTTCGAGAGAATCCGATTTTCTTATTTTCCTATGAATTCTGTCCATTTTCAGTTATTTGGAGCAGACGATCCCATGTCGTTTAGTTTGCCTATCAATCCAGAATTGAACCCACATTCAGGGAAAAATGATGATGACCATGCTAACCGTAAAGTCTTCAACCATTATCTTTTACACGAGCAGTAAATAATATCGCTTCTTCTTACAAAAGACATGTTCATGTTACAGTTGAAGATAACGTTAACGGAACAGTCGGAGGAGAACTTATGACGTACAATCCAACACAAAACTTGCTTGACTTTGACGACGACATGTTCCTGGATGCCACATCACCTGCAAACAGTCTTTACGCTTCGGATCCTTTAGAATTGGAAGATAACAAAGCTTCGTTACTCGAGTCTTTAACAAACGATGTTGACACTTCATCGTAAACCCATACTCCAATGGTGAGTTACTTGAATTCCTTTTGGCTAGACTAGAAGAGAAGCGTTCGAACTCTCTACGTAAAATAACTATATAGAGTAACAATATGGGAATCTTCTCTGTTATTTGCCTGTTGTTATTGCCTTTATGACTCGAGTATAACCGAATATCTCGCTTATTATCGATGATAGAATAAAATGCCAAAGGAAGTCATGATAATGTTCGAAGAGACAACAAACTATCTAGCAAACGAAACAAGAAATTTTCTCAAAGTCACAGTCTATACATGCATATGCATATATATATTTTTTCTTCTTTTTATTACCGTCATACAATAACTAAGATCGTAAAGTATCGAATGACCTTCGTGTGACGTACACGTATACGTGGTGCAAATCTTTCGTGACTAGATGGCAGATAACAGGAAAGATACCAAATATGGTAACGATCGAAAAATATTTTGCGGTAAAATTGACTCAAAACATTACTCTACGTTCTATTGTGTATTTTCGAGAAGAATCTAGCACAGTTTGATAAGCGCTGCCTTTACATTGTCGGGTCCAGTTATTAACGTCCGATTATTTTTCATATTAAATGGTTAATTAATGCAACATCGTTGACGAATTTAAACGATCTCACGAAGATTGTTCTTTGCCAAGAATTCAGCCTCCTTTCAACAAAAAGAAATTGTCTTAGGATAGATTTTTTTGCAGGTTCAGATCACACTGTTGCGTCCGATACTTTGGTTTCAGTATGTTTTATTACTCGACGGATCATCACAAACATGCTCTCTCTCTTTCTCTGTCCGGTGTGTATTTCGATGACCAAATAAGCAACGAGCTTGTCGACAAAACTGTAACACTATACCGGAGGAGAGAATTGCGGTGTCTCTGAATCTATGCGGTCCATTTGCGGAGGATATACCGAGAAATGATCAAAAGAAACCAGCGCATAAAATCCTCTGGATTTGCTCTGCCACGAACCGATACAATTCGTTGTTTTTTTGTGATTCGTTTTATTGACATCACAGTATTTGTTATCGATAAGCACTTCAATCACGTTCTATTGTAGTAATCGACAGCTGAAAAGGTGCCTAAAAATTTGTTAATTTTGTTAGTCGTACGGTCCAATTTTAAAGTTCCTACAACAGCATACGATCTGTTCGCCTTAAAAGTTTATCTAAAGTTTCCGCTTCTTTCGATAACGCATGAACAGTCTATTAATTGTTATACGTTCCTCGGTTGAGTAATAATGTCTTATGTTTGAAAAAAAGAAACAACACGTGTGCTTAGAGTCGATCGTAATCTCTGATGATCTCATTATTTACGAAGATTTAAGTTCGATCACTTGGGTCCTATACGTGAACAACTTGAAAAAGTATATACGAAATTCGTATTTTTTGCATCGCCTTCTGAATAAGAAGTGTACTTGTCTTGTCGTATACGTGGACAATTTAAACAGTTATTCTTGTAGATCAAGGATATGTATAAGTGTAAAAAGAAAAAACGCTATTGCGTCAGTTTGTATTTTTATACGAAAGAAAGGAATATATGCGTAAGACGATTTTTCCTAAGATAAACACACAGACATTCGTGCATCTGTGAACGTCGACTCATTGTAAAGCCATTGTCTATTCATAAAACTATTTATTTTTCTTTTTCATTAATAAATACGCGCACACACTCATGCACGCACCAAAAAAGATACGCACACACGTACACAATGGTATATACCGTGGATATGTCGACTCATTTCGATATTGTGAAATGTATTAAAATTTTGTTCCATTGATACCTTTGCAATTGTGTTAAATATAAGTAATTTATTATCATTATTGTTGAAACTCGATTAAGAAATGTGGAAATGCAGAAATCATATTAAGGGAACACGTACAGTTTGCGAGAACGTATAGTTTATTTTCCTGTGTCAGGAAAACGTCTGTCCAAAATATACTTAATATGGTTTTATTTTCTGCGAATTGTCCACGACATTTTATAATGCGTTTGCTATATTTTTGGAAACTGAATGACAAGAACGCGTGATTCAAAGACCATTGAAATAAATGTATAAGTATGCTTTACATCACATGCTACCCCCGGTAGAAAGTGTTTAAACAAAATTGTAAACGCGGTCACCATAGAAATGATTTGCTTAAGCAAACAGTACTGTACAAATTATATCAGGAAAAGATACAATCTAAGTAGCACGTAACCAATGTGATATAGAGCTTTTTTAATAGTCTAAATAGAACAACGATTATGTGTTTCCTCAAGTTGATGTTAAATCATTTAATCTTGTACATTGTAAATAAACAAACATTTTCATTTTTATAATAATACTGTGTTTCTATAATGACTCTGAGTAAGAACATTTTCTACGTTGAATTCGATAATATTCTAGCCGACACTTGGTCTGTCCGATCAAGTACTTTTTGCCAGGGGTAGTAAATAAGTCTCGTGTATTTATCTGAGCATTTGGTCCACAAGTTTACGAAATCCTAGACTGTATTAGTCACCGTCAAAAGGTACGAACGTATACTTTTTTAAAGGTATTTCGTACGAGTTTGGATGAAAAGCTCGAGAATGTTCGTAGCCTTCTTTAAAAAATCTCTTTCGAATTACAAAAACGACTGTACACAGAAACGATACATTATAGATTTTTGTTTTCGAAGCTACTTGATCGATTGTACAATTTATTACTGTTGATTATCAACTAAACCGTTATCATTTAAAATTGATTCAATCAATTAAAATCCACGAACGGATCGTTCGGCATTAAAACAATAATCTAACGTTTTCTTTTTGTCGGAAATTAAGCAAATAAAGAGACACGCAAGAAAAGCCCTACGTCATAAAATACCGTGCAACATTGCTTATTGCGTTCTACTTGACTATTCACGCATCTATATAATTGTTTTTTTATTTTAGCCTTGGAGGAAGACTGCTGGATTTTGAATTACTTCGTTGGTAATGCCTTCGTTTTAATTAACAGTAAATCTGAGTGATATGAACCCTGTGGCAAGTTTAGAACGCGATCAGAAAGAAAGAAAGATGAAGGAAAGAGTCGAGGCACGCACAGTGGTTGGCTTAAGAGTTTCTTCAGGAAGAAGAATTCTATCGAAGCAAGATTGTACATTGTTACGTTTTCCGAGAACTAGTGACGTTAAACTCATTCTCCAGACTGTTGCTACAAAATGATGAATAATACGAGAGAACGCATTACATCTGTATGCAACAAAAGGAAAACGATTCCTTGCTTTCACTGATTTGTATATAATCACGCGAATAACTCACGAGTGGACACAGGATATTTTCCATGAATATCCGCTGACAGAAAAGAATTAACATTTTTTACATAGTGTGTGTCTAGAACACAGTATTAGAAAGTAAATAAAATACGGTGCGATACGTATATATACAAATATATATGTACAAATATATATATAAATATATATATATATATATATACATATATTTAAATATTACATATATATATATATGTATGTATTTTATATATATATAAAGGGAGAGAGAGAACAGCGTGTTAAAATGTTTGTTTAACATGTCATTATACTTTTTACAATCATTAGTTTGCTGTGGTACAAGGTTTAACTACAAAATCGTGATAACAAGATAAGATTTCAGTGTCCCTTTGCATAAACATTTTTACTTACGTTCTGCAGTAAATTTTAAATATATAGTTCTATGAGATATCGATATCGAACTACCCTAAACAACTAACCTAGTCTATCAATATCGATAGTGATAAATGTTTACGATAAATGATTATTCAATTATTTAAAAAAAAATGTTTATTTCTGACCAGCCATTTTTCATAAAAGATATTTTGTTGCATCAAATAAAATGAGTATGTTACGTTCCACACTGAAACCATAGCCTTGAATCTTTAGCATGTACAAGTTGACCGTTTGAGTTTCTGTATATCAAGAGATAAAGTAGGATCAGATTAGTATATCGTATGTATACTTATCATAATTTAACAGATAATTTTAATGTAGCCATAAGTAGTGTTTTTATATTCGTTTGCCGAGAAACGTATTTTTATTACGTTACAAATTCATAGAAATCTTGATATATGTTACATCACGTAATTCCATATACAGTGAAGTGTCAACCATACATTTCTTATGTATGTATTTTACTTACTTTCCATTTCGAAGTCAATCTTTTAGTATATTTTATAGTTTTGTAAATTTAGTTCGCAGTTAGTTCAGATTACTTGCCTATGAATTAACTTCGACTTTATCGCTTACTTATCAAGTGTTTGTTAAAAGATTTAAACTTAATGATATAATATAGATCACAGACGAATTCTTTTTGTTCTAAATGGCTGTAATACGAGAAAAGAAATGTTACTGATCTTCTATAGAGTCTATATATTTTTCACGCTATCAGGAATAAAATTGATATTATTCGAGGTATCTTGAATGTTACTACTAGATGTTGTACACTACTTGTGTCACATCTGATCAATGATTTTTCTGTAAGTGTAGGGAGCGACTCCTTCGTTCGTAGAAGATCAATTTGCGTAAAAGTTACGGTCAAGTAAAATCAAAAGAGTGTGTATCCTGTGTAAAAGTATAGTTGATACTACACTGCTTGTAGGTATCAGATTTTGTGATACATTAAACATTTTGTACAAAAGAATAAGTTCTAATGGGTGATGATGAACGAACGATGATTCGTCGGCTATTCTTTATGAATTCGTGTGTTTTGCTACTAATTATAAACAAATACTGATTAAAATAGAATTAAAGAAGCCTGTTTAGGTCGTGTGTGCGAGCATCAGTGAACACCGGAAGGGATCAGAAATATTGATAAACGTTCACCACCTGTCTTTATTCGCCTACAAATCCATTTTGGACAAATCGATATATCCACGCTTACTTTACTGTATCATGAATGGAAAATTGACTTTACTCTTCCTTCTAATAATAAATACTGTCACAATAAATACAATACATTCAACGAGAAACGATCGATTAAAGAGAGTGTAACAATGTATCTTTGAAACTGCAATCTTTATGGAAATTACTTTATTCGACACAAATAGACTTTTAACTACCATTAAAAACAATATTAAAACTCGTTTGTTTTTAAATACAATTTAGAAATTGTTTACATAACATTATTATGGCTGTAACTGTACATCCTGATATCAACAATTTTTCCTCGATATATCACATGACTAATATTATGTACAATGGTACATATACGGTTCGATAAATAGAGCTTTATATTACAATTGATAATCGAAAAGTACTCGAGTCTTGCGCGACTAAAAATAATTAAGTATATACCGCAAAACGTCTTAACGATTTATATTTACATCACAAACGTGCAAGAACATGTTCATGTCAACAATTTGCCGAGACAAGTTATTCGTATTTCGTAATAGTTTCAACTATGGTATCTCGAATGGTGTAGCATGTAATTTACTTTGTAAGCTTTCTAAAAACGGATCTTACGCTATGTATGAAAAATTTATTTAGTTCGCGTTTATCCGAGCAATGGCAGCAAAGATATTCAAAGTCTAGCTCTAATGCAACCACTGCTCATGTTATTTTGTACTATGTCTCGAGGAATTAGTCCTTGTTCAACGATCTCGTTCAAACGGTTCTATCGTTTGCTCGGAAAAACATCTTTAACAGAAATTATTCCAACTATTTTTTAATATATAATAGAAGCGGGGTTACCTCGTTCAATCATTTTTAGTTTAAGCAGACTCTTTTAATTTTGTACGACATCTGCATTGTAAGTATACCATTGTCAAAGCTATGAATTTTTGACAGACATGTAGAGTTGAAAAATATATGGATACATTAATAGAATGGTCTTACGATAATATCAATGTTAACTCAAGTGTAACATTAGACGCGAGAGAAACTCGTCCGGAAAACTGAAAAATTACTTGTAACGTTCTTATCGATTAGATCTTATTAGTTATGTGTTTTTTTACTTAAGTAATTTTTTTGGCTCATTTATTGCACGCAATCAAAATCACATTATCACCCGACGCTTTATAAACACACACATTAAATTACATTTTAGTTTGTATATTATTGGTAATCAATAAATACTTGTTTAAATTACACGAGTTTTAATTAAGGTTCTCATACAAATATTTCTCTATTAAAGCGTCATAATCGTTTCCAAATAGCTGACACAATACGCATTTTCATTAGCCGTTTATCCCCTTTCACACACACTTATAAACAAACACTTTCACATAAATATTCTCGACCGCACGACAATCCTTTGTACAACCTTATATACAATTGTTTTATGTGTAACGTTAAACCATATTATTACTACTGCAATTATTATTATTATTATTATTATTATTAAGATTTAAAGTTGAAAAGTGTGAAAAAGTTGGCATGCTTTGCGCCGTTCGGTAATAATTGCAAAATATTGATTCTATTTGTGAATAAAATTCAAGCTAAAATCGTTCTCCACGGTAATCGACACTGCGATAAGATGATACTATGTATCTCTTTCAATATCTTTCAATCGACTCTAAATCCTGCGAATACATGTATACGTCGTTTTCGGATGGACGATACAAGAAACGTTATATTACGTGCATTTTTCAGTTTTCAACTTCTGGTTAATTGTACTAGCCATCCTGAAATACTCTAGATTTGTAACTTTCGTTAAATAATACTTTACTTCAACTCTCTCTTACCCTGTCTTTGAAATGCGAAAGCAGATATTGGAGTCGTCTCTATGGTAAAGAAGGTAGCGACGGCAAAGGTGGTGCTGGTGGTGGCAGTACCCCGTTTCTAGACGCGACAATGTCAAGATCCTCCATGTGTTTGTTGCAATCGACGTACAGGTGCGTCAAACTTTCCAGTCCTGCCACTGTCATTCCGCGACAATAACGAGTGTCCAAATAGTGGAGACTCTTGCAGTACACTTTGATGGAGTCGAGGGTACGATCTGTGAGCTGCGAGCAAGCCTGTAAGTACAATAATTCTTTCTTAAAGATGCAGAGGTATGTTCAATGATCTATAGCATCGTGATCTTGAATCGACCTTCAATACTTCGAAATGGCATAAAAGATCCGGTGCAATCGAGAACACGGAATATTTATTAACTATTGTAGTTATTAACTATTTATAAGTATTGAAAATAGCTTGAAAAAGTATTGCGTCGTTAAAGTTTCATATAACTCTGTCACCTGTATGAGAAGCCGTTTTAATCTATGTAGCCGCTGTGTCAGATACGATATTCCAATATCTGATATATTATGGCACTGATTGAGATTTAAATCTTCGATTGCTGGATTATTTCTGGATAAATAATCTAATCCTACACGCGTCACCTGTAACAAAGTATCATCCGGTTCGAGGAAATATGTATATACGTTAAATTAGGACACCTTGACTGAATTGAAATGTTTAGCTACCTGTTGGCACTGACTCAGGTTTAAGATTTTCAATTCTGGGAATGCGAATGCGTGTTTCAAACTGACATCGGTGATTCTGTTGCAGCCGGAAAGATCTAGTTCTCGAAGATGTTTCAGCCTGTTCAACGAGAACACGGACTTGACGTCCAACGGTTGAGATACGTTTTCACAGAGCTTCATCACTTCTCGCTTTCTGTCCGCGTCGCGTACAATCTCTTCCTCGGCTCTCGACCGTAGGCTAATTCTTAATCTGGGCTCTGTAAATTCTGGCTTGTATACAACATTTATGTTTTTAATGCAATCGTTGCTACCGGCGCCCATACCCGTCAAGCCAGCGTCACTGACCTTTTCGCAATGACTTAGTTTTAATGTTTGCAGATGCACAAGCTCCTTGAATATCATCTACAAAAGATAAACTTACTTTTATATGCACGAGCGGCACCGTAGGTATCAAAATATATCATTTACGTCGACTCTTTTAACTCTTAGTAACATTCGAAAAATAACAGGAAAACAGTAGCAGTATATATGCTAAACATCAAATAAAAAACACACCTGTATTGTTCTGTCTGTGACACCGATGAAACAATAACTAAGTTCGAGTACTCTCAAATTCGGAAACGACATGGATATACACTCGATCGATTGTTCGTGTAAGTGCAACGCGTTTGCAGAGAGTATCTGCATGCTTTTCTTTTGTTCGATCTTTCCCTCGCCATGGTCCTCATTCATGGGTGTACGATCTACGTTCGCCAATTCAATGTTTTCTTCGAGATTATCGTCCGTACGACGATTCGAACACAGTCCACGAGTTATGCAGTCCCCGGTAAGTTGTTCGTCCTCCGAAATGTCGAGTTCTTTCAACTTTTTCAGTAGACGAATGTACTGTATACCGTTATCGGTGACCGCGCGACACCTTTTTATCTTGAACGTTTCCAGCATTGTTAGATTCGTGCAAATGCAAAGCAAGCTGGCATCGGTGATTCGCACGCAAAAACTAATATCAAGGACTTTCAGGCACGTTTGATATTGAGTCAAACCTCTGATGCCGTCGATAGTCAAATGATAGCAACCTTGTAGCATCAACGACTCCAATTTCAAACCTTCTAAAGCCGCCAAATTGGTTAAAGCGGTCCCGTCAATAAGGGTATATCCAAAATTCAAATGCTTCAATTTGTGCGCCTGTCGTTTCAGATAATGTAACGTATTTCGAAAGGTCAGAACGAAGCTCGACGCTTGCTGTAGCTGCGTACAATTTTGAGGGTAAAATTTTTTGTATAGTCCACTGTGGAAAGACATTTGGCAACCCGTGAGATTCAAAGACTGCACGTTCGAGCAGCAGGAAACGAATCTAGCAAACAAAAGGTCGCTTAAAAATCTATTGTAATCGAGACTAAGTTCTTGCAGGCTTTTGAACGTCTCAGATAGCTCTTTTATGTCGTTTTCATCCTCCAGAAGTTTACCAGACATCAAACATTCTCTGCAGGCGTTTATACGTAACACTTTTAAAGAACTACAGCATTTTAGAATTTGTACCAGCGTTTTTTCGTTTACATCGCAGCACACCTACAAAAAAATATGGGTAAAATTACAAAAGAATTCTGTCTCAACATTATTTGGTAAGAATTACACGTCATACCAATACAAGGCTCTTCATATAAGGTCCGTAATTATCCCAGATCGGCATACTCCTTTTCAGTTCGACTTCTTTAAAAATAAAATGATAAAATGGTCGCGTAGATTGCCGAAGTACCTCCATTACTTGACTTAGATCGTCCGCGGGAGGTCGACCTAGGACCAAAGCTTCTCGATCCACAAATTTCATGGCGAGCGATGCTTCTCTCCAAGCATGACAGACCAGTCTTGCCGACTTTCTGTCGGATATAGACAGATACGACAATATGTGTATAATCGTCTGAAAGCAATATCATACATTAACAAACATTCGTGCGAATTCAAATGAAACGATCAAGATAAAACATCGAGCTCCTATGAGCTAAACGCTTTGGGTCATTCGTCGATTCGTCATCCTCTATTTTAACGGATAAATACATAATTGTTAGGTTAAGGTTAGAGTCGTACAGACATTCCCTTCCGTAGAAAAGAGGGTAGATCGAAGTAGTGGAACAGTTCGGGAAAAATATGTTGTGGAGTTATAGAAACGCAAAATAAGTATAGCGAAAAAGAAACACTTACGTCTACGGGCAACTGAATACTTTCAAAATCTGTCATGTTTCGTACACAAGCGTTATTACCGGACGTTATCGGCATAACATGAATGTAATAAAATCTGGTCGTGGAATGATTTGTTAATCTCGTAAGCCTCGATATCAGGAAGTATGGATCAAAAATCCGTGTGTCGCGTGAAACGTTTACGCGACATTCGGAACACCGATCAGCTGTAATCTGAAGCTCTAGCAGCGACAGATAAAAAGTAACTAACTAGTTATTTTTAAAAAGCTAACTAGTAGTTGTTCGAGAAAACAGAACTGTCGCATTGATATTTACGCGCAACCATTTACCCACCCTTGGTAATTTCAGCTAAAAAACTATTTGCGAGTGGCAGGTAACGTTGGTTGCGAGTAAAAGACAAATTTTCAATCGGAAGAGAAGACATCTTGATTAAAAAAACCAGAAATTCCCCATCATGGATCAGCTGTGCTACAGCTGTTTTTGTGCTAGTCACGTGCTCCTTAGATATACAGGGTGTCCCAAAAGTAATTTAACAGCGGGAAATGAGGAGTTCCTGAGATCATTTGAAGCAACTTTTTCCTTAGCGAAAAATAAGAGCGTTCGACCGTCCGTGGGGCAGGCGTGCGAGCACAAGTCGGAAAGCGCGAACTTTCCGAATTTATTTATTACGCGACGATAATAATTTTAAGAAAAACGCTGTTGATTCTTATTTCGGAATGTCTAAAGAATAATCACTAATTTTTCCGATCCGAAATAATAAAGAATTTAGCCGTGTCAGCCGTTTTAATTTTCTAGTATGCGTGACATCTCACGTGTACCGCATGGAATTCTTCTATGACACGTACTGCGAAGATAAACGATAAGTAAAAGATGCGAAGTACAAGAGCATAAAGAAGGCGAAATCGAAAAGCTTGGAGGAGCTGCGGGGCCGTTTGCGGAAATGAGTCGGAAACGGGAACAAGATCCCAATATCGTTCGAGCAGTCTTACGCCCTGAAGAATACTCCGTAGCTACCTTCTCCCACCCCGCATACAAGCTGCTCCCACCCCTGCCTCTCGCGTAGCAGGGTCGTTTCGGCCGATCGAAAAGTCTTATGCCTGAGCAAAACCGTGAATTTACCCGAGAGAACAATGGCATACCAACCGTGTGACGTAGGGCCTCTACGTCATCCCGGGACTTTTCGCCACGACGAGTTGTGGAGCTTTTTTACGACCCGTTGTCCCCACTTTGCGGGCCCGCGCGATTAAAGGAAGGGGATTGAATCGTTGTCGATTCAACAGCGACCGGCTTGCCCGACGGTGGTGTTGTTATTGAAATTCTCATCGCTCCATGCGATATTTACTGTAGCGTCTCGAGAATGAAATTAGAGAACGTCGAGCGCCGACAATTTCCAACACTTGTGATTAACGCGATTATCTATTATTAAATTAGTTTTGCGAATCGAATCGAATTGAATTCTGTTCGGACACAGAATTAGTTAAATTTAAATATCGTTTACGTATTTCGTCGGGGTTATTTATTGTTTATCTTCACAGTACGTATCGTAGAAAAATTTCATGTGGTACGCGTGAGATGTGATGCATAGCAGAAATTCTTTATTATTTCGGATCTGAAAAATTAGTGATTATTCTTTAGACATTCTAAAATAAGAATCAACAGCGTTTTTCTTAAAATTATTATCGTCGCGTAGTAAAAAAAATTCTCTCGTTCGAGCGCTTCGCTCTCACTAGCCAGTCATTTTTTGACCATAACTCGTTAACAAAGCCGCGTCAAATTACTTTTGGGTCACCCTGTAGATATGAATATGGATATGGATATGAATACGAATACGAATACGGATGTGGATGTGGTTGAGAATGTGAATATAGATACATTGAAACGTAACGTGACGCGACTTATTCGATACGTACAATGAATGGAACGAATACTTTGCTAAATAATTATTTATTACGTAATAACGTTGAGTCAGTAAAAATAGACAAATTAACACGTCAGTCTCGACCAAGGCAAGTATTATTAGGTATTCATACATACATACATACATACATACATACATGTATACATGTATGTATATATATATATATATCGAAACGCGTTGATGCGTATAATGTTTCGCGATTGTCGACTTTTTAACTCTATTCACATTTCAAGTACTATAAGCGAATTACATATTTGCTCCGTTGAGAATATATTCATCGAATACGCGTTTGAACAAACCATGGATTTAATGGCTTACGTGCCTCATTTTTCGGAGGCGCCAAACGTCGAAGTGAGTCTCATAATTAACAATTGGTATTTATTTATAACTGGCGATTAACGGTTAATTCGATCGATCGATAAAGTTGAGAATTCCAATCGCTCGATACCCTACCCTTCGAATCGAAGCGTATCGGAAAATCCATGTATCCGATCGAAACGAGATTAAGATCGAATTGAAAAGCCATTAAGAATTCATTGAAAAATGTTCCTGCCTCTTTTTTCTTTTTTCTGTTTTCTCTCGATACAGCGTACACCGGTGCTCCAACATGTTTGCGAACAGCCAAAAGAGGAAGACCACGTGGAAGCCGTGATAAAGGGCGACTCGCTTCGGGCGAAATTATCGCGATGGTTGTTACGAAAACGAATATTATCGCGGGGACATCATTTGACCCACTGGAGCTTGAAAAGCACGACCGCGGTGAATTACGAGATCTCGAGACACGTGAAATCTCATCCCTACATGATTCACCCTTTTAGCTCGTTCAGGTGTATCAAATTTCCTTACGCTATGTTCACCGAGTCGCAAGGGTTTGCAACGAGAAACGAATATACGCACAGGGTGTCAATTTTTCATCGAATATCAAAGTATATCGAATCTTTTCTTATCGAAATATTCATCGCGTATTTCAGAGGGGCATAAAAATATATTTCTAAGCTGAAAAAATGCATGACTCGGTATCGGTATTTGAAACGGGGCACCCTGTGCGTACGGTATGGTTATTATCAACGTCTAGGCGTTTACGCATCGTACGAAAACCAACAGAACTTGTAACATCGATTCGACGAACCGATCGGTAGCATCCATTTTTATGATCTTTTGTAGCATATGTTGGGAACAGTTCATGACCGTGTTCACGGTGATGGCACTTCTGGTCACTCCGGTGTCGATCTCGTTTTACTTCCGGGAGCACGATAAGTGGCACCCGATCATCGACGCGATAAACGCCGTGTTTTGGTGCGACATCGTGCTTTGGTTCTTCACGGGTTACTACGACTACCGGACGAAAGTTATAGTCCTGGATCCAAGGGTGGTAGCGATGTACGCGCATCATTTTTACATTGAAAATTTGAATATTTCGACGCCAAGGCCGCTCGTTTGCGCGCAGGAAGTATCTCAAGAAATATTTCCTAATCGACGTAATGACCACTCTACCGATAAGCTTCGTGAACGTGATCGATCCACGGTGGACATGGTACTGCACCACTCTGAACATGACCAAGTTCCTACGAATCCGTAACATAATCGTGTACGCCCGCCGATTGCACGGGGTTAGTTTCGCGCGGCGTAGATCGGCGTAGATCGGCGTCGAATCGACGGCTCGCGAATCACGACGACGTTCGATTCCAGGTGTACCGCATAAACTATCAAGCGTTCAAGATTCTGGAAACGGTCATGATCGTCGCGTTGAGCATACATTGGGCCGCTTGCTTCCAGCACTACGTTCCCATCAGCGTGGATCATCTGGGCACTTTGAGCAGCGAGTCGGTATCCTTGCTCGCACCGTCCAACACCTAGTTCGCGTTCCAGAACATTCGGTTTTCAGAATCGAGAATCGGGAATCGTCCTGATAGGTGTTGGAAAGCGTTTCGTTGGTATCGAAAGTAAACGTTCGATGGGAAACTTGCTTTCAGGTCTTGGATCAATTCAGAGTTTTTCCGGAGCAAGGAAACCAAGACGGAAATGTACTTGGTGTGCTTGAACCGCGCGATCACCGCGTTGGTTCGTTCCGCGCATTATCTCGACATGAAGACTCCGGAAGATATCCTGTTGAACTTGGCCCTGACTATTCTCGGGTTCATCGGTTTCGTATACTCGATAAGTGAGCGCGATTCCTGACAAGCGGTACGGTCGGATCGTCGGCCGAACCGGTCGCGTTCGTTTCGTACGGTACACAACGGTGATATCGCCTCGCAGCCCAATTCTCGCATTTGCTGACGACGTTCCACATCACGATCAAGCGTCATCTGAAGATCATACAACAGTTACAAGAATACATACGATACAAGGAGCTTCCTCAGTCTCTGCAACGTCGCTTGCTCGAATACTACAGGTACCGGAACAAGAAACGCTTCGAGAGGAATAAGAAGATTATAGACGAGGTTTCGCCCTACTTGAGAAAGGTGACGGGTCGCTAGGTTCTTTCCTACAGCCGTATTCCCAGCCGTCTCAACCGCTACGCAATACTCGCCTGCCGTTGCTTTCAGGAGCTGATTTTGCACAATTATTTGAGGCTGGTCAGCAACGTGGCGCTGTTCAAACATCTGCCGGAGAGCGTGGTCGCTCAGTTGACCAGTGCATTGCGTTCGGACATCTACATGAGCGGCGATAAGATCGTTAAAGCCGGCACGCGCGGCGAGTCCCTCTATTTTATCACGTCCGGCACGGTGGCGGTCTACACTGCTACGGGAAAAGAAGTAACGTTATTCCAGCGATATCGTTTCGTCTATCGCGCTGCTCCAATCTCCTCGTAAGGGAGCACGAGTACGTCGAGGCTGCGATACCGCCGGCGAAAGTGCTACGCGAGGAAATTAAATGAAATTAAATAGGAATGCTTCGCCGGGGCATAGCGGTTTCGACGTACCCGTCGCTCTCGTCTCGTACCCTTGTGCTTTGCACGTTCGATTACCGATATCGGAAGGTCTGCCATCTGGAGGGCGGCAGCTATTTCGGGGAGATCGCGTTGGTGATGGAGACCGAGCTGAGGATCGCTACCGTGATAGCGGTGGAGACCAGCGAGATCTGCGTGCTGGAACGCAACGACTTCCTCCGATACATATCCAGATATCCGGATCTGCTGAACCGTTTGCAAAACGTCGCTCTTCAAAACTTGGAGAACAGCCCCGGCCTGGAAAAGGCTTGCGATCTGGACACCTCCGCGAGGCTTCAGTACATCAATATAAGCAGCATCAAACGCAATCGAAAACCTGGCACCGTTCCGAGCAACTGACAACCAACGAACGCCGTTGCCTTCGAGTCGTCGTTCGCGTCTATCGGACGTTATCTCAGTTTCATAGTTCTTGTAAATGCGAATTGTCCAAATACAAACGTTGCAACGTTATAACCGCAACATTCGAATCTATCCTAAACGACGGAAAATTATTAGGTCGGCGGCGACGCTTTGCTTCTTCTTTTTCTTCTTCTTCTTCTTCTTCTTCTTCTTCTTCTTCTTCTTCTTCTCGTACCTAATGCAACGATACCAACTAACAACGATAATTCCTACGTTTCTGCGGATTCCTGTAAGATTGTTGATAAACCGACATGAGTCTCCAGTGTTCCGGGTAATCGGTGCCTCTGCTCCCGTTCGCAACGCTGAAAGGAGGAGCCAAGGTGTCGATGCGAAAGGATCGTTTGGCGAAGGGAGTCCTGGGCCTCGGTACCGTTGCTTTCTTCCTTCGATCTTCCCTCTTTTCGATGCCCAGAGCCAGGCCCACGGCCGACTCGATCAGTCTGGGGTCGTCCGCGAAATTTCTCGGCTCGCAGGCAACGCACTTTCTGAAACCGGCTCTTCGAGGTGGGGGTGGTCGTTCCTCCTCTTCCTCCTTTCGTTTCGATACGCTGATCTCGTCGAGCCTTTTGCAGAGACAATCGCAGCAACATCTTCGCGCGTCGTCGTCGTCGTCGTCGACAACGGCGGCCTTTGCTCCGTTTCTCGAGCAACCGCCGTGACTCTTCTCGCGATCCTCGTCGCTTTTGTCGCCGACGGAGCGAAGAGAACGCGTCGAACTCGGAGTCCGATGAACCAACGCGAAGATGGCTGGAGCCAGTCCACCCTCCGAGCCGTCGACGTGGCTGGGTCTGATCGGTTCGTAAACTGGATTTATCGGGGTCTCCCAACAAATCGCCAGGTCCATCTTCGTCTTCGGTTCTTTGCAACCTAGAGCCGGTCCGTACCCTTCCTTCGATCTTCTCGCGCGATCTTCGCGGTTGCCGTGTCTCTCGCTCGAACGTCGTCAGGATCTCTCCGAGCCGATGTTCTTGAACGCGTTGTCGTCGACCTTGTCCGGCAGAGGCTGATGGTCCAAGTTCTCCGCGTGCAATTTCTTCGCCAGAGCAAAGTGCTCGTAGCAAGACGGTCGTCGATCGTCGATCGCACCGGCCGACTCCGCGCGAACATCCTCGGCCTCTCTCCTGTCGGAGCGGTTCGAAACGCCTTCGGTCGAAGAAGGTATTCTCAGGGTACCGGTGATATATTTCGGTTGACAGCATTCGCGATGTTCGGTGGCCCTCGAAGAAGTTACCAGCTTCCCCGGACAATGAGCGCAACACTTCCGAGTTTTCATGATTTCAATTTTTCAAGCTAATCGTTCGATGGCCGTTCAAGGTCAGCGATGTCGAACGACCAACCTGGCGCGGTGCTTTTTCGCGACTGCAGAAATGCCGTCTGTCTCCCTGATCTCCGTTAACAGGAACGGTTGTTTGCTTGACGACGGGCCAGTTCGATACCGTGATCTTCCATACATAGTTATACATCGAGAACTACGGAGAAACTACGGAGAAACGGTCTCGTCCTAATCGCTTTCGAGATCGTAGAGCACGAACAAACGTTCGAACGTTTTCGTATCCGACCGAGGTTCGATCGTTCGGCGTGCTTCTTCAAGATGTCTCGTAGCGATACAGCGTACCTTGTCGTTCGCATCGATCGAACGTTTTCTTTTTTCTACCGGTGATTCGCAACGTTCGCTCGCACGATTTCCGTGTCCTCGTACAAAAATAGAATTGGAAAAAGGACACGAGTGGTTCCCCAAACAGAAATTCGCAGGCAGGAAACGTGCGAATGCAGTTTGCGGCTCCCAGTACGATTACGCAACCGCGTTACAAGTCTCGACCAAGAATCAAGAATCAAGAATCATGTAGTAGTAGTAGTAGTAGCTGCCCGTTAAACGTGTCCCGAGTCGTTGACGACTGCGGGAAAGTACAGCGGAACTCGTTTGGAATATCCTGCCGCGCATTGTACACGCCATCGCGAATTCGATGCTTCACGATTCTTCGCAGGATGCTTCTGAGGACAGGCTGTTCGCGGTACCAGCGAGAGAAATAATTGTAGCCCCACGATGCATGCTCGATTTCGACCTTGCTCCAGCGTATAGAAAGGAAGTTTCGGCTTTGTCGAATAGAACTATACGCAATCGTACGTTGTTTCACCGATTCTACGAATCGCTGTTACACATTATTTATAGTATATCGACGATCTTACAAGGTTTCGTTGGAGCAATGCCATTCCCCTACCACTAGATCACGCGACAGCCTTGACTCGAGGCGATAGAAGAGAGAGCGTCGTTTTCATCTGTCCCGGGAAACACGTGAGAATACCGCGCAACTAATAAGCAGCGTCCCGATCGTGTTCTGCGTTCCAGAGAGTCTTGTTGCGACTCCGAATACGTATAATCGTTGTAGTCTAATCTACGCTGCTCGGGGTTACAGTTCGCTCGCAGTTTACAGTCATCGGCGACTCGTTGTGCCGGACGATTAACGGCGGAAGCCCGTTTCGAAACGATTCGGCTAATGGATTCGAACGAGCGTGCCAGATACAACGCAACGTCATGAACTAAGAACGCGTGGCACAGCGAGTCATCGAAATAATGGCTTCGACGAGCTGGTAAATCCAAAGTTGAAGGCAAACCCGTGACGTGCTCCAACGATGACGCCACGAACACGATCGTGAATCAACTCGTTGTTTGGATCGAGCGAACGGAAAGAAATGATTGTTGGCTCGCGCGAACGCGTGGCCGACAGATCTGTTCGATTCGAGCGCGGCGGCGGCGGTGGCGCGCCAGCGTAACGGCTTTTAGTTTTCGCCTGCCCGCGTTCGTTGGCTCGCGTTAGCGGGTATCGCGTAGTTTCTCAAAGACGACCAGTTTCGTTGTTGGAACGAGGAAAGTAGCCGGTGCATCCGAAAACTGTTGGCTCTAATGTTGGACCTTGAGAACCGCGCGTTTCCTGTACATTGATAAGAGCGCGCAACGAATACCGTTCCGTCTCGCCTGAAAGCAAACGAGAAAGATGAATCGCGCAAAACACAACGGCGAAGAGATTCTGTTCATGGACGATATCACGGACGAGGTGTCTGAACCGTTGACGTCCAAGGAACTGGAAAACGTTACCATCGCGCCGCGATTGGGTTCTCTGTTGGAGACGGACAATACGAACAACCCACGGCCGACCTCTGGACCAGAAATCGACGACCTCGAGCCGGAAGGAAAACCACCGATCGGGTTCGATCACCGGGGAATAGACGACGGCTTGCTACCGGAAGATCCTCGGTCGCCGCGTCCGGATCTTCCCCAGTTTCCGGATGGCAGATCCGCGTTCTTCCCGATAGTGCCTCCGCTGCAGCCCACTCCCGACGTCAATATTTACCAGCACAAGAAAACGCTTGCTCAAGGGATGATGGACCTGGCTCTCCTGTCCGCGAACGCCAATCAACTGCGTTACGTTCTACAGACGGACGGGGGACATCCGTACTTCTATCCGTCGTTGATCATGATAGGCACCAGTCTGTTTTTGCAGATCGCAGTGGGGATAGGTCTGATCTGGAACAGCAGATACAACGTCAAAGACACCGCGCAAATGTGCAAAGCGGAACGAGCGAATAACTGGACGGTGATCGGCATATTTCTAGTGACCATTCTCAACGTGTTCATCTCGTCGTTCGGTGTGGTCGACGGCGTGTCGGTGGCTTCTCCCGCAACGTAATCTTGTGTCCAGACATCGCGAGTCCGTGCCAGTCGTTCGTACAGCGGCAACCGTCGCGATCGGTGTCGAATCTCGTCGAGATGCTGGATTTCGCAATGTCTGGACAAAAGTTCCTCGGTCGTAAGACATCGCTGTGTTCGAATGTATATTTGCGCTTCCTTTTTGTATTTTCTTATAAAACGTCAAAGTTGTATACACGATGGAATTAAACGTAAAAGTTTTTTCAACTCCTCGGACAACTTTATCTTGCTTTCCGACAGACTTTTCGTTTCTCTCTCCAATTCCGCCGACATCTCCCTTAATCGATTCTCCATTGCATCGCGACCCATCTCGATCCTCGTCGATCGCGACACGCTTTCGAACGTTTCGTTTTTACGGCCACCGTTCTCTTCGCGAGACGAAACTTCGATTCTTTCTTCCATGATTCGGCGCAACACGGAAATAAATTTAAAAATTTCTTTCCGGTTCGTATCGCGCAAATTGGAATCCGCACGCATTTTGTGTTCTCGCACCACCGTTACCTGAAAATTGCGTTTCTTATCGTTACCGTGTCGTTACCATACCTACGGATAAAACGCATTCGCGTATCTACCATCCATTCGAAGAAGATACGTTCTTTCCTCTGCCATTCCGCGTGAACACTCAGTAAATTCCCAGCAGTTAATAATTCTTGCATATACCGTTTATCGCTCTGAGAGAGCTCGTTCTTATCGGTGGTCGCAATACGTTTCGTTAAAGCCAGTTCTGATACGGTCAAATGTGGGAGACCGTGAACGTTTGTGGTCGCTGCGTGAACTTTGCTTATTAAACTGGCTCTCTCGGAGACGAGATTATATATCTCTCTAATATTGTAATTCGTTTTACCATGTAAACGTACGATACCGTTCGTCCAGGCAACAATCGTTTCTGGCGCTTCGTGCTCTGCTTCTCTTTCCTGAAAAGCATACAATCTCTATGATAACAATAATTACGGATCAAACCTCGAAAACGTTTAAATTCTAGACCAATTCCGAATCGTTGGACGTCGAACATTCCCTTCCCAGAACACAGTTTGAAAGATTCGCACGAATCGCAGCATCTAGAGCCTGCCTGGTTCCCAGAAGCCAAGCTAACGCTAATAATAATTGTCTGCTGTTTTTATCGTGCTCGCTAGATGCGTAAAACTCGATGGAAGGATACTGCAAATACGCAAAATACAATTTGGTGGCCCACACGGTATCTAAAAATATACTCGCTCTTTAACAAATACATACAATGGTCGAATAGATGGGCAACGTTGAGCCAAAAAAATTTACCGTATCGTCGAAAGTCAACTTCCATTTGCGTTTCTCGTACAACATGGTAACTCAAGGTATTCAACGCTTTCCAGAACGTCTCGACCTGTTGCAGAAAATAAATCATCGATCAACGTCTCGCCAATCGTTTACGCACGGCGTCGCGAATAGAGGTTATGTAACGCGGCTCGGAAATACTTACAACATTTTCCGCGGCGTCGTTGAATTTTGCCGATCTAAAATACTCTGGTTTCATGGAAACGTCGATGGACAGTTTTAAATGATGGCACAACAAGGAGAGAACGTTTTTTATATCGGACATGATGCGATTCGAACCGTGGCTACGTTTCGCGCACTCGAGTTTCAAAGACACGTTCGGTTTCGCGCGGTTTTTCAATCGAAAACGAACACGATCTTTTTATTCGTACAATGGAAAACATTTGATTCGCGTTACGGTGCTTCCGTTGTTTCGTAGTTGCAAGACGACGTTGAAAAAGGTATAACGCGGTTAAGAAAGTTCGGACGCCCCGATGAAACGGAAACATCGTCTAATGGAACGGTCAAGGATCGTTTTCAAGAGCAAATCGCTCGTTGCGCAGGCTTCGTTCGAAACGCTCGAACGATACACCTACTATTACCCGGTTAATTACGGTCGGCGCGGTTCAACGAAGAAATCGGCAGGTAGCTACGCGATAACCGGTTCGACTTTGCACCACCCGTAAACCAGATTCTTGGAACTTCCTTTGTGTTTTTTGAAAACGTAAAGCACACCGGTGTCGATCGGTCTCGCGACTCGAACGATATTGCCATTTCGGGACACGACGAAGAGCCGATGGCGAGCAACGCGGAGAAAGAAGAACACGAGATTACAGTGTAGCGCGTTTACGAACTTCACGGTTTATCCAACTCGAACGACGCGTTTCGATTTCGTTTTATCGATTCTCGCGTTTTTACAGGCATGTCTTTTTCTACTCTCGCAACGACGCGAAGAAGAACGGTCGATGCCGCTACGGTTGACGCGTTGTCTTCGAACGTTTACGTCTCGATGTAACGGTTCGCGCGACAACAATGCGTTTGTAGCGTCTCGTAAACGTCTCGATGTCGTCTGCACGCGTATCGCGTGATAGGTTATAATTTGAAAAGCAACCTTCGCGGAACATTCTCTCGGACCGATCGTATTTTTGAAAATATATAATTTCGTGGAGAGAACCGGCTTTCGAACGCGTCGCGGCCGCGATGCGACCAGGCGGACGCGCGTCGCGGTGTCGCGGTGGGTCCTCCCTCCGTCGAATCCTCCCCCTTTCGCCTTGCTCCGTTCTCTGGGGTACGGAGCCGCGATTACGGAACCTAGGGGGACCGTAAATGCGACGGAAAAAACAAGTGGCGTGGTGTGGTGGTGCGCGCAACAGGAACAGGTCAATCGCGTGCGATCGCTCGAACGCGTAGGATCGCTGAGCGATCCATCGACAATCGAGTCCGGCGCGTTACAAGTTCTGCCACGACTGTACGGTGTGTCTCGCGAATCTTGTCTCGGTTTGAGGAAAAATCGAAGAACTTGTTCGCGAACGAGAGAGAGAAAGAGAGAGAGAGAGAGAGAGAGAGAGAGAGAGTGCTATCCGTCGAAGAATCACCGAGAGAAACGAGCAACGCGACAGTCGTAATCCGTAAACGGATCGACTGTGAAAAACACCGCTTCCTTCGGAGACGCACAGTGTCCGTCCGTGCTCACGCTGTGTCCGTGGTTTCGCGTCTCACGTTTCACGTTTCACGTGCCGCCGAGAGCCGAGAAGCAAGGAGCTCTGTCACGAACTCTGGACAGCGCCGATACATCTGCCGAAAAATGAAACCAGCCCGCCGCGGTCCGATCTTGGCGTTCGTCGGGCTCTACCTTTTTATCGTATCGGTGAGAACACGAAAAATACAGTTTGATCCGCGTTGGTTCGCCCGAGATAGCGTGCCCCTTTGGGAATCGCGGTGTCGCTGCAGCCAGTGATCGCCGGTGTAATCCGCAACGAAAAAGATACCGCAAGGTTCTCGATCAAAATATTTGTGCAACTTCCTTGGGAAGATGGATCTCCGGTAACGCGTCCTCCGTGCTCGTCTTACTCGACGCGATTGTTTCTCGTTGTTCCTTGCGCTTAGAAATATGGAAATATGGAAATATGGAAACGGAGAAACGTGGAAATACGCGCGCTGCGCAAGATCGATTTACGTTCTATAATGGTTACATAGTTAACGCACAGTGTTGTAGTCTGTAATTAGCAGCCGGCCGGCCATATTTACGTAATCCGAGATCCGTTATCGTCGTGTAATATGTTCCAGCGGGCCTGGCTGGGATTATCTGAAATTAAACGGTTAATGTTCGTCGAGTTTATCGTTGCAGCGTTCGCTGTATCCGAGTGGAGTTTCGAATATCGCTCGGACGAAAATACTTTGGTTCGATAAGCCGAAACTCGTATACAATTATGCCAGGGTACGACGAAATCGAGATCGTTTTCGGAAAACGATGCTGACTGGCGGTTAATATTCAGGATTTCCAGTTTCTCGAGTAGGTTCGCTTCGCGTCGTCATCGGCGGTTCGAGGAAGTTGCTAACATTCTTCTTGGAATCGAAGAATACATGTATTTAGACGGTGGGTCTCTTCCTGGACGTATCGTCCTATCGCGAAATCAAAGAAAGACGAGCGTTTTCCTTTTGTTATTTTACCGTCAAGAATTCGCAACGTATTTTAACGCGAGCATTCTCGATGCTACCGAAACTTCGACCTCGAATTCGCGAGAAAGATGGGACGTTTCGTAGCCGTTCACCGTGAGAAGCCCCGAATCAGAAAACAGAATAAACGAGTCGGCGGAATCGATTCGAATTATCCTACGGATGCTCGTAAACGCGTTCGTCTCGATACGATGACTCGAGCCACGTATTCGACAAAAATATTTGAGTCGATCTTGGACAAAAATACGCGACCCGTTCCGCCGTTGCAAACGTTTTATAGAAGGCGTAGCGAAGAAAGGAAAAGCTCGACGCGAAATATGCTGACCGCGACGATGGATTCTTCTCGGAGATAACAAAGAGTAAATCGCGTATTTTAAAATTATTCCACGCGGTGTTTCGTAACCCGCAAAGATTCAATCTCGAAAGGTGAGGAAAATTCTTCGGTAGTCTCGTTGCTAGATTCCCGATATTCGATAAATATTTTATTTGAACCGAGCACACGGTAATCTTACTCCTCTAAGGGGAGGATGGTGAGTAAGGATTTCAAGGGTCGAATGCGTAACCGTAAACAGGACATAGCATGGCTGGAGATAGAATTTCGATTTCACTTATCTC
Source organism: Agapostemon virescens (assembly GCA_028453745.1). Classification (NCBI taxonomy): domain Eukaryota; kingdom Metazoa; phylum Arthropoda; class Insecta; order Hymenoptera; family Halictidae; genus Agapostemon; species Agapostemon virescens. The sequence continues at coordinate 14,579,613 of CM052087.1, forward strand.
AATTTAAACGCGAAGAGTTCAAAATATTTGCTTAATCTGCGAGGTATCCAACGTCGTATACCCGTGAAACGTAATGTCCGGATCTAGATTTTAATGGTAAGGGGTTTCGAACGCGTTGCACGGAAAGAACCATCGATGCTCGCGTCGATCGTCGAACCGAGAGGATAATTTGTATTCGTTGATCGATGTGCGCGAGAGAGAGAGAGAGAATACGCGTCGGATGCTTGGTCGATAACGGTAGTTTTTTTCTTTATCTAAACGAATATTATCATCGTGCTGCGTGCAATGTGCTCGAGTTTGCGCGATGGCAACTCGAACGGTACTTCGAATCGACCAAGATCGTTTTTTGAAAGCGACGTGCCTCGATAATCGGCGTGTGTTCGCAGATCGCACAGGACGCCGACGCGTTACCGTATCGGACCGACGCCGCAAACGACACCACCGATCGGTTTCCGAACGTCGACGAGAAACCGAGCAACCCCGAGGCTGTCGAACAACGGTCCGACGACGATCGTGGACCGCGAACGAGAGACCGCAGGGACGCTACGCACAAGTTTTCCAAAACCTCGAACAAGAGCTTCACGGGTAGGTCGAACGAGGACGAACTGTTACAAACTTTTTTCCAAGTAGTCGATCGTTCGATCCGTTTCCACAGATCTCGAGGACGTGCAATCGGATGCTATCGTATTTCCCGAAGATGATGGGAGCCGACGGGTACCCGTCTGCGAGGGATCCACCTACTGCGAGAAGGTGGACGGCTATCCCGAGCGCGTGGTAACCGAAGCGCTGCAACGAAACGAGAGCTTGAAATATTTGGCAACTGTCGACGAGGTTGGTAGACTCGCGTCAACGACGTGACGAACGTTTACGAGTTTATTATTTTACATTACAAACGACCATCTTATCTCTAACGTCCTCTGACTCGATCCGAATCGCGACAGGTATCCGACGTAGTGCAAAGAATCAACGTGAACGACGACGTGCCGCTCTGCATATCCACGGTACGTATACGCGTATACCAAGAATCTTGTAACAATGGCAGCAGACTCGTCGGCGGAAAAGCAACCGGTTTGACGAACGCCTATCGTTTCAGGAGCAAGTCATATATCCGCAATCGGCCGAGAACAAGGATAACCAATGGAAATACATTGCGAACCAAGACAACTTCAAGCAGGGCGTACGAATCGAGAAGTGCAGGTAGTAGGTGGTCGTAGACCGGTTCTACGTAAATTTTTAACAATCCGCGGTGCGGTATTTTATTAACCACCGGTAAATCGTTCGCAGCAACGAGAACGCCAAATGCAACGTGATCGGTGGACCCGGCGTAGGCTACAAAACGAGTTGCAGACAGAGGTACGTTTACCGACAACTCACGGCAGTGCTACCGGACGGCTCGATGGTCTCGGATACGTTCAAGTTCCCGTCGAGCTGTTGCTGCCACGTTTCGTTCACCGGAAGCGCGTTCACGAGAATGGGGCTCAACATGGGAGAACGGGAAAGCGACGTGACGCCTATTCAAACACGGATGAGAAAACGAAGTCCGGAACAGGATACCGTGTGAAGCGAATCAACGGAAAAAGTAGTTCAGTCACGGGGAATCGCGGTCGATGTACCTTCGATCCTCTCGTCGGAGATGCTTTTTCGATCAACCGTGCGTTTGCGGAGGCATCTTTGAATCGCAGATAGGAAATCAACGGAAACGTTCCATAGATCGAAGGTGCATGTTTTTTCATTAAAAGATTCTTGAAACGCGAGGGGAAAAATGTACGCGCGAACGTAGAGTGTAAACTCGTTTGTAAATATCGAGATGCTGATTTCTTGCAACTGACCCAGTTTCTTTTGTAAATATCGAAGTTATGCGAAATACTACGAGGCAGATGTATCTGTTCGTTACTTTATGTTTTAACTTTTAATACAACAGAATATATATGTATGTATGTATGTATGTATGTATATATATTTATATGTAGAGAGACAGAGGAAAAGAATGAGAGCGAGAGAGAACTATCGCGATTGAAAGTCAGCCAAGCTTAGCTAGGCGGCGTAAAGGACGAATAACCAAAGACTCGCAGGCGTTTCTTCGATTCATCCCTGACCAATGGATGCTTAGAATCATGGTGAAGGGAGCGGTATGGTTGTTTCGTGTACGTATAGGGTATGTTTGATGTTAAAGCACGATGTTATTGGTCGAATGTACGTACGTCTTATTGCGATTATTTTCTAACGAATGTAACTATATACATGATTTTAAACGGAGCGAGAGAGAAAACTTTAAACAAAATACTTTGAGCAAGGGTGCGAGGGATGAAGCGAACGCGAAGCGTGTATGGATACTGTGCGATATACTTATCGATAGCGACACGCCAATGTACAGTTAAAAAGACACTACTTTTTTTTTGTATCTATGAATGATTCTGTCGATGAATAGTCTTACGCACAGTAGATGACACAGAAATAAAAACTATCGTCAAAAAGAAACGCGAATGTGTTTATCGTTGACGAATCGATTGAAAAACGCAATTGCAACTACACAAATTTATTCTTATACAATTAAATATAATACTTAGAAACTATCTTTTGTTTCGACGTACGTTTCGTATATAGTCCATCTAGTGCTTGTACATTACGAGTTTTCTTTACAATTTTCTTTTTCAGAGTACCAAAAGTCAAAATAAATATTTACGATGTATACGGAAGACGATCGGAAATCGGGAGTATAGGCATATCTTTTAAGTTTATCTAATATATATATATATATATGTGTGTGCGTGTATATGTATACATTTACTTTAGATGCAAAGTGGTCCAAGATTTAAATTAGATTCTAAAAACTCCTCTGCGGATTATTCTCGTCGTCCTACTACCTCTCCGTCCCCCTTTCGTCTTCGTACGTTTGTCACTGGTCCATGGATACACCTCCGAGAGATCACAATTTGTACGATTAAAGTGTAACAAACAATAGCTATAATAATTCACGATTTGTAGTAGAATGATTACAGACTAGGAAAAATACGTATAAATCATTTTTTCTTCTCTCGATTTTTTTCGACACATCTAAGTTCCAAAAATTACCTAACGCAGGCTTACGCGCCCCATCGTTGGGGGTGAAATACGGAAGTAGGAAAAATGGGCCGTGCTTCGTGAACATTGGCGTTCACCGTATATACGCTAAAATATTTATCCATTAATCGACACGGGTGAACCATGCAAAATACATTCTCCATATTTTTTTATCTTTTTACAAAAGCACTACGCAACCGTGAAACACTTACATTCTCGCTTGGAAGTATAAGAACGGTATCTCCGACGCTTATCGACGATAGATTTATTACTGTAAAAAGTCGTTTATCGGAAAAAACATGTAAATACGAGTAACGCTCGATAAAACATCTAGTATAATAGTATAATGTGTATATCGATGAACATCTACTATTTTAAATGGAAGAATAATTCCAAGTTACTAATAAAAAAAATGGTAATGCACCTCAAAACTTTGTGTATACGACGTGGCAGTTTCTGTGTTCCTATCGAGCATCCAGTCTTTATCGTAAAAGCGTAACTTGTACGAAAGTTAAATATAACTTGTAATTAAATGCAGATTCGTAGTACGGTCTGTGTAAATTTCATGTCATTTTCGAACGAGATCTTTTTCGAAAGCACCTCCGCGTACAGGCAGCGGGTACACGGTCGTTTCGACGCAAGGAACGACAAACATTAAGAATAGAGCCGATTTTATAGTTCCGTCGCAAGATCGTTTCCGGGTTAGATCCGAGCGCGTCTAGCGATATTTTCGACACGCCCGAAGCCGACGTTCGTTCCAATACAATTTTCACCCTTGCACTCTCTTCGGAGAGTACCAAAATTATGCTACCTTAACTCCGTACGCGTTGTCGTAGCCTCCTTTCATCTGCATTTGCGCCTGAATATTAGACAATTGCGCGCTGGTCATATCCAGATCTCCGCTGCTTATGTGACCTGTGTGTCTGAAATTGGTGGGCACCCCTATCATGCTGCGGTCTATCCTTAGTCTCTGGTGCGATCTTTGTCGTCCGTTGCGCGTCCTCGTTCCTTGTTGCGTCAAGCAACAGGTAAAACATTGCACCCAAAGTTCTCCGTTGCCAGCCATCGTTGGTCCGTTGTTCGCAGTTATCGGTTGCTCAACACCTGAAATATAAAGTCGCATTAATCGTTTGCAACGACACTTTCGACTCGACAAAGTTCTTTAAAGTCTGTAAACACACTCACGCCCTCGTTATCTTTTGCAAAGTTCAGGAAACGGAAAAGTCTGATGTTGGTTAAACGCGAGCGTGCGAACGAATAGATAAGAATAATAATAGGAAAAGACGATAACGCCGAGTAATTTGCTTTTATATTCGACAGCGTTTTCTGTCTGTAACCTTAACACGCTGCAGATCAACAATAAATTTTACGAGAATACTTGTAGCGTGTAGATTACGGTTGACTCGTTTCGACGTCGAATCGACTTGTCCCGGAAAACACTGGTGCGACAACCGAAATAACGGCCAAGGCTTAAAAATAGCACGTTAGATGTTCGAATAATATTTAAATGAAATATTTCGGAAGATCGAGTTTACACCGGGTGTTATCACCGCGCGAATGAGTCAGACGTGAAAGCTGATAGAAAAACAAGGAGCGCACACTCACCTCGTCAAGTGATCGTGCCGTCGTTCGGTCTAACCTTTGCAATAGCTCGAGACTCGAAGCCAACCAAGAGCAAAACAAACATTCCCTTTTGATCGATGAGCGTACATGTGCCTGAAAAGGACATCCAAAACTGGCTCGAGTACAGCGTATATATCCTTCTACTTGCGGTAAACCATCGCAGAGGTGAAGGCTCCGACGGGAACGAAAACAACCGAGTTTCCGCGGTGAACAAAGGGAACCGAACGATACACACAACGGTTCACTACACAGTTTTGTAGCGATTTTCAAGAGGCACGCGCATCCGCGTCCTTATTTTCGCTCATCGAATCGTCTTGGATCGCACGACCGTGCGCGCGTCGTTCACCTTCTCGTTCTCGTTCTCGTGCTCGTGCTCGACAACATCGCTCGCCGCTCGCCACTCGCCACTCGCCGCAAGATAGGTAGAACGAGAATCGAATCGAGCTCGACACCGAATCTATCCTTTAAGAAATTTCGGTCAATGTGTAAGAAAAAATTCGAATTCGCATATACATAAACCACAGAGTCGAATGTCAACGTGATCAACGGTCATCCGAGTTGTACACAGTGAAATAGGTGTATAGTGTGTTTAAATACAGTTTACGTACTTACGCACACACCGACATACCGAAACCGAGCGCACCCGAAGAAACCCGAGTTCGCGCGAAAATCACCGATCTATAGACGCTCGGATCTTTGGACACAAAGAACCTGCTCCAGATATTATTTCCGTCGAGCAAATTAAAAACGAACTGCTCCCTTTGATTCCATTCGTTCGATCCTCGGTCGGCGGGTCTTTTTCGCGATTTGACGATCGACGGTGCTCAAAATCATTCTCAGCTTTATCATCAACTTTACAAAACGTATCTTCGAAGGTACTTCTCATCGATACCTAACCGCGTTATCGTTTCGTCTATCTCGTGTTCGATCAACGGCTCTATTCGTTCGATCGAATCGTCGGTAATCGACTAATCGAAACGTCTCGTTTTATTAATACTCTTCTACAAAATAGATTTGGAAAATTAGCGTCTCGTTTAAATAGGAATTCTGCTATTTCTACTAGGGTCGTTCCAGGCGAAGTCTGTTCAAATTCGAATACGTTGTCTGTGATCTTTAGTCTTTAACACCGATGAAAATGAATTTATAGGATATTACGTCGAGTTTCCCTATCGCAGATCTGTTTTAAAAAGCGACGACACCTTAAAGAAGGCAAAATTAAAATTGTCACCTGCCTTTCACCCCTCGTCGATCCGAGGGTCGACCCCTGGACAACCCGAAGGTAGAGAAAGGTAGATCATGATACAACTCGAAAAGTAGTTCAACACCCTTCCGATCCTAAAACCGGACCGCTTCTGCAAGAAAGTCCGACTCGACCGACCGACCGAGACTGAGCGTGTTCGCTGGATTCAGGTGCGCATCTGCGCACCTGCGCATGTGCGCACCTGCGCATGTGCGCAGCAATGCGCAACTCTCCCCACCCGAACCAAATGATTTTATCGTCCAAGTGTTTTTATAAACATTTGCAACGGGTTGAATGTTACGGAAGTTTTGTTAAAAAGAAGGACCAACGTAGAAACGAAAGGTTTCGTTCTTAGGTTTTAACGACAACGGCTGGGTACGCGTGCACGACACGATGTAACAGCATGAATACGCTTTATTAAATAAATATATACAGGTTCTCACATACAGACATCGTTTCGTCATTGAAACTCCATACTCGTCGAATCAAATATAAATTAGGATGTTAAGATCGTCGACTACAATAACATTGACTTCAGAGGCCTTTTACTCTTGAATTAGCCGTATAGTTTGATCGTACTCCCCTACTGGTACACGCGTTGGGGCTCGTAACCGTGCCATACGCGGCGTTTCAATTATTCGTACCGTAAACGACACGTGCAACGTAGCGCCGCGAGCGAGAAGAATCATCGAATCGTTCGTTTATTCGACTTCCTGTTACCAACCCACGGATTTCATGCGATCATTCTTTCTTTTCGTCTATGTATGCATAAAAAATTGCGGTTTCTTTATCACAAAAGAGAGAGAGAGTGAATGAAAGAAAGAGAGAGAAAGAAAGAAATACGCACACACCACTCTAAACGAATAGAACGAAATTAGAAATGTTTAGGACCGCTTAAGTCTAGTATTCGTTTAAACTCTTCAAGTATTAAATTCGAATCTTTCGACATTCGATACGCGAATGGCTAAAACTCTTTCCGAACAGCGTTCGCGGATGGAACACGATCGCCTCGACGAGCTTGCTTAAAATTTTGTTCTCGCTACAACTGTTCGGAACAGAAGAACGATATCGTGGTTTTTCGTGGAAAAGGCTGACAATTCGTGGGTATATACGCGTTTAACGGTGAAACGCGAGAGCGACATTCTATCTCGCGTTGCTCCGACTTTTTTTGTGGTGTCTGGTACAGAATAGATGTTATTACAATTATCACAGTCTGTGTATTTACAGTTTACAGTTTCTAACGTTGACGCAACGTCCTTCTCTTAAATTAATTTTCAGCTGTAACGTACGGAGTTTTCTCCGACATATTTTTCCTTGCTCCTTCCCGAGAGTGTACGCCGGCTGGCCCCAGTTGGCCCCAGTTGGCCCCAGTTGGCACCAGTTGGCCCCAGTTGGCCCCGGCTTGTCTGTTTACCGTGAGTCGAGTGCCTTCGAAGGGGTTACTCTGACGAATTCCTGCAACTACAGCACATACGGTCACCCCCACTACCGCTTTTTGGGAAAAATCTGGGCATACAAAGGTCTCAGACGGACTCACAAAACGGGGCTAGTTTCGAGTCATCCTTCGACACGGAAACGTCTAAGCAACCGAGAGCGGGATCTAGAGTCCACGCAACACACTCGCTAGTACAATTGTAACAGAACCAAGTCTGTAATATACTCTCTTTTACCAGTCTTTCATTCTCAAATTCAATTGTTCCATTTCCTAATTCACAAGCAGTAGTTGGTATAAACCCACGAAGATACATCTTTGCCGCTCGAGGTGTATCTTCGTTAAATTCATAAAGTTACGAGGCACTCGAAACCCCTTAAACCCTCCTTGCAAACCCAAGGTGGCGACCCGGTGCTGAAAGACGTTCCGGTTGGTTCACGCTTTCCCCATGGATATACCAAAATCACGACCAATCTCCGGCCACGCAAAGCCGCCTGGCCCTCGGCTCGCGTAACGCAGCGAACGTTCGTCGTTCCACTTTTCTCTTCCTATTTTCAATCGAACTCAGTTTCATCTTTCGAGAAGAACCTCCCGGTGCGATGCTGGTTGGGAGGACACGTATCGTCGATTGGTCGTACGTTGATCGATGTTACAGGTTCCGGAGGGCATATCACTCTCTTGGATCATCGAACAAGCCAGCGATAATAATGTTACTCGTTTGACTACAATAGCAGACGTTGTGTGACCCGTCTACCGTACTTCGACATTGGATCTCCTAATCGAGAGAGGCGTGCCACGTGGAAATTTAAGACAGGTAACGATTCGAGCCCGCGATTTGCTTAGAAACCAATTTTGCTCCTTGGTAAGACCCACTGACCCACCGAGGCCGACCTCTTTCAACCAAGTCGCGTGCTCTATGAAATCTCGAGGGAAAGAGTAGGGGCGGATCTCGCCATAAGTGATTTGTACAAGGATACTTCTGTTGGACGCTCTGCCGTGATCAAAGAAATTGGGAAACAGTTCTTCCCGATACCCGCTCAGGATCGGGAAGAACAGCCTATCATTTATGCGGGCTCGAGCCCGGAGGAGAAGCAGAGAATTCGCGAGGCGGAACGCTAGACTCCTCGCTCGCGAGAATATGTTTGAGACGCTTGTCAACAGCTTCTCAAACGAAGCTAAAGCATTTAAATTAGTCATGGGAAGGATGTACGCCCTCCAAGTACAAATTACAAAGTACAAGACGGCAGAGCAATTACAAAGGAAACAAAGAGAATTTTCCTTTGGACCGTTGATCCCTTACAGATAGAACGATCGAGCAGATGGAGAGGGACAGACGATAGACGGAGAGAGAGAAAGAGAGAGAGAGAGTGACAGAGCTAGGAACAACAGAGGGGAAGAGGAACGAAAGAGGATCGGGGAAATACTTTAGAGGCATGCATATCAGAACTAACGTCTCTAGATCTATCGAATAAATTTGTGTTCGTACGAAATAATATCAATAACTTATCCGTTAGTTACAATCGTAGAATCGGACACGTCCTATCCGGTATCTCGTATATGTACACCTTAAGTATTTATACAACGTTACTCGGTAAAAATCTGAAACATTACTCCACGGGTGATTTAGAAGCGTTTACTTTTCGTCGTTGAATTCGTTGAATTCGCCGCTTTTACTTCGTTATACGCAATCCCGAAAATTTTCCTGATAACCCGTTCTCGCGCCGGGTATTCAAAATATCAACGACAACGCGTTCTCTCCGTCGCGCGATTCGAACGCTTCCCAATCGTCCGTTGTGCCAACAGACAGTGATTCCTAATCGCGGAAACGCTCGCCCAACAGTTTCGGCTGTTTATCATTGGAAACGCTACTACGTCTAGAGAATCTTGGTTCCTCGGTCTCTCGGCCAAAGAGAATACGAAATACGGAACACGTAACGCGAAACACGAAACACGAAACACGGAGAGAGCCTTTCGGTTCGATTAGATCCAAAAAGGAGGCGGTTCTCTATCGCGCGAATCCCAAGAAATCGGTGAGTCTGTCGTTCCAATCGTGCAGCCAGTGGGTGGGCCCGTGACTGTTCGATTGTCTCTGCTTGCACGGATTCACCTCCGTCTCGATGGGCATGTACTCCTCGCCGCGGATGCAGAAGTAGCTCTTGATGGGACTCCTGCACATGGGACATCGGTCCAGCTTGCCGAAGCAGGAGGCGCAAATGCAAGTGTGTCTGCAGGGCAGCAGAGCTCGGGACAGGGGAAAGTATTGGCAGACGACGCAAAGTTGTTCCCCTGCCGTGTTCCAGAGCGAGCCCTCCGGATCGCCGGTACCGGAAGCGACCAGCGCACCCCTCGCAGCTCCCCCGTTGTTGTTGCACGGCTCGGCGAGAGCCAGGGCCGAGCCCAGACCGGAGGACACGTCTCCTTCGTCGTAGTTGGTCGAGTTACCCGTTGCCAGATACAATTGCTGAAATCAGGAGAAATCGTTTCAGTTTCGGTTCTTCTTTCGTCGCGCCACCCTTCCGCGAGCTGTCCCAAGAACAACGCAGTTTCCAACGGTTCCACCGAGACACCGTCCTCGCTACGTCGGCGCGTAATCGACGTTTCGATCGAATTCTCGTCGACCGAGGATCGTAAGCGGTTTCCGCGGTTCTATCCGTGTTCGTCGCGATCCTATACCGCTCCGCGCGACGTCGAACCAGCAAAATACTCGATGGAGCGATCGATCGCGACCAAGGATGCAGGGCAGGCTCGAGTTCTCCTGAAAATTCTTCCCCTACGGCGAACGCGATTCGGTACTCCTCGTACCGACGATACGCGCTTCGTATACTCGCGAAAGGGGAATTTAACGGAAGAGAGGGAACCGTACGGGCTCTACTCCGTCGTCCCTGCTGGTAATTGACCTCGATGGAAACGGATCGCACGGAAACGATAAGAACAGCCACGCGAATCCGACAACAAAAAGCTGCGTCGGTTTTAGGATACTCCGAGTTACGTCTTAATTCGTACGTTCGAATTCTCACCTTAAGGCAGGACAACTGGCCGTTGGCTTGCTTCAAATACTGCGCCAGGATCGAAGTCGGCAGGGTGCAGACGCTGTCCTTGATGTGGACCACGTTCACCAGTGCCACCTTTCGTCGAACAACAATTTTGCCGGTTAACGTTGAAACATCGAAACAGGGAGCGAACGAGGGAGGGAATTTTTAATAATTGTACCTAGCCGAAAGGAAGTTTAGAAATATTCGTTCATACAATACAATTCGAAATGAAATTTTTACGCGACGGGAATGCGTCGAACGTCGCGCGTTTCTTTGATTCGAATGAAAGTGGCGCGATGCGAGGACAGGACAGGAACAGGGACAGAGCAGAACAGAACAGGGAATCGATCGTGAAAACGCGAAAAGACGAAAAGACGAAAAGGAATCGCGAGGGATAACGGGTCGGCGGCAAAGGTTCGACGCAGGAGAACCGATGAAAAGGACTCTGGAACGTTAGCGCAGGCAACGGCTACCAATGACCGCTATCTAGGACACACCCCACTCTCGCGACCGACGCGATCGCTCGACTAATTAAAAATCACCGGTCGGTAGCCAATGATCCATAGCTGAATAAGACGAGTGGCCGTCGTGGCGCAGGGGAAACCAGATTTAGATCAAGAACGTTCATTCATTGGCTCGTTCGCGTTCGGATCGTTGCCGAGCTCTCCTCGAAGGAGCGAACAACGTCGAAAGATACTCACGGTTTCGTCGGGATGCGGATCCCCGTTGTCTCGACGGGTCAGAAAGATCACCAGAGGGTAACAGAGGCGCGGAGGCGTCCCCAACTCCAGTTCAGGCGCCGGAAGCGACAATCTCAGAGTTTCCTCGCCGTGCGGTTGTCTACTGCACGTTTTGGTCAAGGAGAATAACGCGGATCGCAGACATCGCGGAATCGTCGGACGACCGAACGAACCGCGAGAGCTCGACGAATTCATAGATCCTTTCGGAAAACCGAGTTTCAAATTCGATCGCGAACACGCGAACGTTCGTTTTGAAACGATTCGCGTCCTGGTCGTTGGCAACCCGACGGTAATCGTCGTTGCTCGCGTTTTCGAGAAAGGATACGTTTGCGGCGGCGTGAGGTACTGCGCGTGCCCTTGAAGAAGAGTGCCGTTCAAGGACGCGTCTCGGAGGGTGCTCCAGGGCTTCCAGAGCGCCAGGTGAAGCTCTCTTATGCTCACGCCCCAGATCGCTTGCAGAGAATATTCCACTTGACTCGACACCTCGCACTCGACCTCTGCGAACAGAAAATTCAACGATGATTCGGCCGGTAGGACGAACGTTTCGTTCGATATCGAGCAGAAGCAACCGCCGATGCGTTCGAAACGTTGAAAATCGTAACGAAACGAGTCCGCTTTCGATTTTATTCTCATCTCGTCCGGTTACGGAAGAGACAACAGACGTATCTCCGCGCGAGCCAAACGCGGTTTTCAGGTCACGCGCGAGAGAAGAGACCGGCGGCCACGCGGCGCGTTGCCTTCGGTTTCCTCTCCGGTATTCTGGTTGGTCCATCGCGAATACTCGCGCGCATCTCTTTTTCCTGCAAAAAGGTCGGACAACGATCGACGTCGGACCGGCGCGTGCCGGAGCAACGTTCGTCCACGATTTCGTCGCGCTTTCTCAACGGACCGGTCATCCTCGAAGGAGAGACCATTATTGTAATTTCGAAACGGATTTCGGGACGATCGTCCGCCGCCCAGTCGTTGCTGGGGCGAAATTCATCCTTCGAACGGAATCGAGACGATCGGGTTCGGAGCGCGCACGCAAACGGAGAACGTCGCGGGTCCAACGCGAGCAAAGGATCGGAACGAGTTCGATCGCTTCCGAAAATTCTGCCGATTCGGATGCCCGCGTCGCGATCGCGCGAACCCGATCCAAACGAAAGTGAAAGGTGCGCTGCCGCTGCGCCGTGCGTTTGGTTTATGCACCGCTCGATGCTCGATGCCCGATGCACCGTTCGGCGAGCGTTTAATCGTTCGTTGCGCGGAACGAATCGACGAAACGAAAAAACGTGAGCTACGCAATCGCAGAAAGTGTGTCGTGCAAAGCGGACGAAGAAGGTTTTATGGCTCGCCGTTGTTCCAACACCGATATTCGAGGAAACACTGGTCGATGGAAATTAATCTCGACGGACGCGCAGCGACGATCGTCGGCGGCGTT
>CM052087.1:14592169-14611679 GCA_028453745.1 Agapostemon virescens
GAGAGATCGAAATGCAAACGCGTTCGACGATTCGATTTTCGTACAACCGAAAGGAGAACTCGACCGCGACCGAACAGCCTCGAAAGAATCCGGGTTAACACGTTAAGCGTCAGATTTTTCGTTCTGCTATCGCATGGCCCGCCTGACGGCTAACCGTGGCTTGAACGAAACGGCACAGAAATTCGGCGTGGCGCTTAACGTGTTCAAGAGGAAGGTTTCGGGAAGATTTTAGCGTTTGAACCATGTCGATAGCTCTAATAGTTTGGCCGGGGCCCGACTTTAAAGATTTGCCAAATATTGCCAAATATTGCTAAATATTGAAGGTAACCCCCTTCTATAAATCGTGAAAAATCTTTAGGTCTCCGATTCTTTTATAATTTTGTGTACACGTTTCTAGACGCGCGGTCAGAGTGTATGCCAAATTTTAGGTCGATCGGAATCGAATTGCAGCCGTGGCGCGACTTTGAAATCTCGGGGCGATCAGTGGCGAAAATGGAAAAAAGGGGGTTGATAAAATGGATCGCCCTGAAGTCCCCTGAAACGCTAGTCTAAAAAATGAGGGCTCTTCTTAAATAGGAAGGTTTGAGGAAGATTTTCCCGTTTGATTCATGTCGATAGCTCTAATAGTTTGGCCGGGGCACGACTTCAAAGATTTGCCAAATATTGCCACGAAATCGCTAAATATTGAAGGTATACCCCTTCTTAAAATCGCGAAAAATCTTTAGGTCTCCGATTCTTTTGTAATTTTGGTTACATGTTTCTAGATGGGTAGGAAGAGTGTATGCCAAATTTTAGCTCGATCGGAATCGAATTGCAGCCGTGGCGCGACTTTGAAATCTCGGGGCGATCAGTGGCGAAAATGGAAAAAAGGGGGTTGATAAAATGGATCGCCCTGAAGTCCCCTGAAACGCTAGTCTAAAAAATGAGGGCTCTTCTTAAAGAGGAAGGTTTGAGGAAGATTTTCGCGTTTGATTCATGTCGATAGCTCTAATAGTTTGGCCGGGGCACGACTTCAAAGATTTGCCAAATATTGCCACGAAATCGCTAAATATTGAAGGTATACCCCTTCTTAAAATCGCGAAAAATCTTTAGGTCTCCGATTCTTTTGTAATTTTGGTTACACGTTTCTAGATGGGTAGGAAGAGTGTATGTCAAATTTTAGCTCGATCGGAATCGAATTGCAGCTGTGGCGCGACTTGGAAATCTCGGGGCGATCAATGGCAAAAATGGGAAAAATGGGGTTGATAAAAGGTAGCTTCCTGAAGTCCCCTGAAACGCTACCCTAGATTTTGAGAGTTCTGCTTAACACGTTAAGCGCATTACGTTACTCGACTGTTTATACTCTGATTCACAGAAGGAAATACTCTGAACGGCACAGAAATTCGGCGTGGCGCTTAACGTGTTAACAACGTTTCGTAATTGTTATTTGAAAAGATAACGAGAGCGTCACGGCTACGATACTTTATGGAAAGCTATTCGAGTTTTGCGATCGACCGAACGGGCGTCGTTCAACGATATCGCGGGTAATGCGCGCTCTCGCGATCTTTAACCGTCGCTTCGTCGTTGGTTCGGTTCGAATCGACGATGGGAGATCTTTCTTCGATCGGAGAAACTTTCGAGAAGAGGATCAAAAAATAGAATGAAACCGAGGGCTATGCGAGCAAGGTCTCCGACCATCGGTCGTCTCGCGACCCCCGTCGGACGTCGAAGAGTTCGCCAATCTGCCAGGTGAACAGAAACCAGCCGAATCGGGACGTATCGAGTCGAATCGAATCGAACAACGCGATTCGTAGGGCGGCGCGACCGATCGGACACGGTCCAGAACGGTGCAACGATCGCGCGCGACGAACTGTTCGGTGAAAGGACGACAGACGGAGCGTAACCGCCGCACGGTGCGTACAATCGCTCTGCACTTGCTCGCCGCCACTCGCTATCGCTAGCAAACAGCGGAGTTGGCTTCTCCGATATCGCATCCGCGATTGCGACGGGATAACGAGGATAACGAGGATAACGAGGATAACAAGGATAACGAAGATTACGAGGATAACGAGGATCGCGAGGAGATAGCCATGCTTTGGCATTTACAGGTTACGGAAACCTGATTCGCAACCCGTTAGCCGACCTATTTTGCTTGCATCGAAACTCCAAGGACAACCGGACGCGCGATCGTTTCGATTCGAGAGAAACTTCTAACGTTGGAAAAGCAGCGGCAGTCGGAGACGTTCGATGGGGTTCCGTCGAATAAGATTCGAAATCCGAACGGATCCAATCGAATTCTACATTGTACGAAATTCGTTCGGATCGAGCTAAAACAGAAAGGAAGGAACAAAGGACGCGCGCGCGCCGTCGCGACCGTTGTTCCGCGATATATTTTGGAAAGGATGGCGGCAGCTGCGCGGAACGGTCGATTATCAAATATCGTTGCATAAGCCGGGCCGGCCGACCGATTCGTTCGCCCGATTGCACCATCCGCTCGTCGAAACGAGACCGTTTCGCGTACGCCCGCGAGAAAAAGTTCTTTCGCGCAACAGGGAACGAGACGACGGGTCTCGAGTCGAGTCGAGTTCGAGAGCGATTCGAAACGCTGAGGGAGCTCTTTGCGCTCGTCGGGAAAACCCAATTTTTACTCGTTCGGTCGAGCAACGTCGTCGTTTCCTTCGCGCGGAACGTTTACAGTGGAAACGTCGAAGACTCGTCGTCTCGCGTCCTTCTTCCTTCTCGCATCCTCAAAACGAATATCGCTTCTCCGTTCGCCGCGACGAGATTTCACTCGTATTTGGATATTCCGCGACGACCGTGCAACGATTCCACCTTGCCAAACGCGACGAAACGCTGCGACGCGACGACGATCGATCGCGCCGTGCGCTCACCCGTTTTTCTTTCTTTCGGAGTTCCAACGACGCGGACGATACGCGTTCGCCATAAATTTTTCTTTGTTCCGACTTTCGAGTTCCGGTCCGCGGGCCATCGATATTTTAGGCGTGCGCTTTGCTTTGCGCCTCGTCGTATCCTGTCCACGCGTAAATCCTTTGCCCACGAATAGTTTGCGGAAAGATCGCAGAAGGACCGGACGACCTCGCGCGAAAAGAGAAGAAACGAAGAGAGCGCGCGAGTAGTAGGGAGAGAAAAGAAAACAGAGAAACAAGCAGAAGGTGAGACAGACGGACAGATAGATAAGGAGAGAAAGAGAGAGAGAGAGAGAGAGAGAAAAGGAGCCGCGACCGGAGATCGATATAGAAATGGCGTACACGGTGGCGCGATGCCGTTCGCCGCGGCCTTGATTCGGCTCGATCTCTACGATCCAAGAGTCACGTAGGCAGCGAACCTACCGAGCGAGCGTTTTGTCGGGCGCACCGTATTTTCGCCCTTTTGCGAAATGCCGCGACTCTGGTCCGTTCGGCGCAACGTTCCGCGATCGATCGATCGATGGATCGATCGTACGAGCAGAACCGAACGAACGGAATCGGGCGTTCGAAAATGGTTTGCGAGCGACGGGCGACGGGCGACGGGCGACGGGAGATCGGAGCTCGGAGACTGGAGACTGGCCGAGCACGTAACAGTTTCTTAGGCCTCGTAGCCTTGAAGCGTCGCGCCACGGTGTCGAAATCCGTCAGGTTCCCCGAACGGAGAACGCAAAATCGATCCCGGATCGAGACTCGAATCTCGAGGCTATTAGCACCGGCATGCACCTGGAAAATTCTAGCCCAAACGCCGCCAATATCTCGGCCAGTTCGATTACTCGCTACGGTCGAACGAATCGAGGTTGGACTCGCTCGATCCGGTTTGGTTCGGTTATAGGTTACGATTCGATCAAGAGCACGGAAAAGAAGTTTCGAACGGCCGGTCCTTCGTCTCCTCCTGGTGCTCGCTCCCTTCGCGGGATTCTAGATTCGCGCGTTTCTTCGCCGAGCGTCCGAGCGACGGTCGTTTCGCGTCAAACATCGAAACGGGAAAGAAAACGCGAACGAGCGGAAGGTACGATTCTTTGTACCGAGACCTCGTTTTCCTTCGCGCGGTTTAGTTTTCGCAGCTTTCTCGGGTTCGACGACGATCAATATTTGACTGTAAACGACGCGACGCGATCGCGCTGTTCTTACTTTCGCTTCCCGCTCGAAACGCGCGTTCTCGCGAATCATTTTCGACGCGCACCTTCGTCCAGGTTCTCTCGAAAGTTCTAGGCCACCGGGAAACGTCCACGGGACGAGGGTATCGAAGGTTTCGCGTAGGCCCGGTAAACGCGACTCGCGGATCTCGTTTCTTCGACTCTGCACTGCGGGCCGGTGGTCGAGCAGAGTCGTTCCTTCTTTCCGTTGCCGTTGCCCGATGTCCTCCCGGCGAACGTACGCGCGTCCGTCCTTCCGCCGAGTTTTACGACTCTTTCCAATCGTAAAGATCGCTCGGCCGATACGAGCCGGTGTATCTCCCCGGGATAGCGGCTCCGTGGCCGACTTCGCGATGCTTTTAAATGTTTCGCAAACGCTCGTTCGTTTCGTCGGTCGTCGTCGAATCGCGGGCGCACCTCCGTAAACCGTTCCCGAGGAACGGAACCGCGTCCGCGATATCTTTGGAAGATCGAAAGGCTTTCGATCGCTTCGACCGGTCGACGTCCGCGACCGGGAAACGGTACGACGTCGATTCGTTTCCCCGATTCGTCGCGAATCTTTCGTATCTTACTACTCGTGCCGACGGTCGAACGCCTTCCGATGTCCCAGCGTCGAACGCAGGGTCCGCCGAGTGGCCTTACCGACGAGTCCTCCGGCGAGTCCAGGAAAACCACGAAACGTCTCCCTTCCTTGTTCTTCTCTCTCGCGGCTTTCAGCCGCCGTCAAACTTCGAAGAGCGTCGGAGAACGGAAGCGAAACGCGTCGTCCTTCGAGAAAAGAAAAAGAAAAAAAAAGCAGTCGATCGATCGTTCGATTTCGAGCGGACGCGACCGACGACGCGCCGAACAGAAATATTTATAGCGATCTCGGTGGGAAGTCGGAGCTCGAGCGGAGCACGAAGAAAAGGGAGACGCGACGTAAAAATAGGTGTTTGTTAGCGTGGTGTGGTTCTGGTCTCGCGTTGCAACAGCGGGAGAGAAGCGAACGCGTAGCTGCATAAGCGCGTACGCGCGCGACTATCCTTCCGAAGCCGTTCGTTTCGTCGCGGAAACGATTTCTGCCGTTTTCGACGTCCGTTTTTCTTCGAGGAAACGTCGCGAAAACATCGGCTACTTTCTACGAGAGGAAGGTTCGAGTCTCGAGGGCGCCGCCTCGATTCGTCTCGTTCCGTCGCAAAGTTTGGAAATTCGGGAGGACTTTCGAGGATCGCGCGCGTTCCAAGAACCCGGAGATCGTCCCGCGAGAACGAGAGGTTCGACGGAGTCGAAAAGTACGAGACCCGGGACAACGAGAGATCGATTCGAGAGCCGCTCGATTAAGTTGCTTTTACTCGGTCCAAAGGGCAAAAAGACCGGCCGGGCCGTTTACCTCCGGACAACCGTGTCACCGGAACGATCCAGTTCTTTCCCAACAATGAAACCGGCCATTACGCGTTACGGGAACCAGAATCGAAGCAAGAGCCAACGAACGCGAGGAATCGCGGCGAGAACGAGAGAAGGAGACGCGATCGCGGTCGTCGGGCTGATTCCGCGCGATTGGCCGGAGACACGAGCAGAAAAAATAATGCTCGTTGCTCTTTTCTCTTTTTCCCGGCGCGGCGCGATTGCGCCATCCGACTCGTCGCCGCGCAACAAGCCGAAACGAGCCGCGACGAGCCGCGACGAGCCGCGCGGCAAGCCGATTCGACAGGATATTGCGTTAAGCGCTTTTCGAGTTTGTACTTTTTCGCGTCCGACGCGTCGCGCGTCGCGCGTCCAACGCGAGAGGATATTCTTCCGAAAATCGACTCGAGATCGCACAGAGACAGGGTCGCTGCGGAAATCGAGCGAATCGAGCTAAACGAGAGAGGGAAAAACCGGTGAGATCGTTGTTCGAAACGAAAATCGGGAATAGGAACGCGGCCGTAACCGTTCCAACGATCGAGATTCGTTTCTCCGATGGAAGGAACGGCGCGCGATCGACTCGCGACGTTGCGTCATCGATCGGCTTACCCCTTTCGTAACTTGGACCGCAAGCTCGGCTCCTCTTCCCTGCCGATCCGATCACGATTTCGCGTTACACAATTGCCCGGTCGAGTCTTTGGACGGGATCCTAGTTACGCGCGACGTTTCCACGGCGGATCGCGAGGAACGGCCATCGACGCCGCGCAGAGTTTTCGATTCCGTTGGTCGTCGAGGCGGACATCTCCGTCTCGCTGGTCGGCCAACTTTTCGGACCAGACGACGACGAACTTGACCCGTTCGAACGACCTCCTCGCCGGCCCCGTGTATTTTATGCAGGCATTCGACGTTTTAAATTCGCGCGAACCTGTCCTTGAATTTATAAATCAAAGGTCCAGAAGTCGTATCGAACGAAAGGCTGCTATATTCGGCGCCGCGTTGGCCGAAACATCGTTTTCGCTTTCTTTTTCTCGTTTATATTTAGCAACGAGGATCGACGGAACGAAATCCAGTCTCGTTTCTCTCCGTTCGCGGTGTTGGCTTTCGGAAATCGTTGGCTGTATCGCGAAAGCGACGGCGGCGGCGGCGACGACGACCGGAACGTCGATTTATCAGGATATCGTACGGCTGTATTCGTTTCGACGATCGCGCGCGCGCGTCCAAAGCGTCGGGGTGTCGAGGTTTCGAGGCAAAGGGGCGAATCGCGACGCGCGCCCGACCGAGCGGTTTATCGATAAACGCTCGTATCGGATACGACCGAGTGGAAATTGTTTCAGCTATTGTCGCGAGAATTACGTAAGCGTCTTGGCCGGTGTGAGGCGAGGCGAGGCGAGGCGACGCGCGTTCCACCGGCGAGAGAACGGCGTCCTCGATCAGCGAGACTAAACTCTGCTATCGACCCTCACGGTTTTGTACATGGCCACCTCTGGCTACGGGCCTGGAATTCGAAAACGGTCTGCCCTTGCGTCGCCTTGCCTCGTCGTGCCTCGGCTAACCTTATCTTGCGACGCGTCGCGTCCGTCGGACTAGGCGCGATGTACCCGCCGTGTATCAATTATGCAGCGAGACGCCGAGGCGAACAACGCCTCCGCCGCGATCCATCGCGCGCCAGCGACCGTCTTCGTCGCGAACTCTTTTCTCCATCCCGAGAATGTCTGCGTCGTTCGTTTAACTTTTACGCGATTCGCGTCCGGGGCGCAGCGGTTTGCCGAAGAAAACGCGGTTCCCGCAATATCGTTTTTGTCTCGTTATATTTAGCGGTAACAAGCGCGCAATCGTAGGTGCGGCCAAACCACGGAAAATTTGGTTTATCGATTTCGTCGGAGAGCGGGAAGGCCGAGCCAAGACAGAGTTTACCGATCGCGTTCCAGGACGCTTCGAACGTCCAACTTTCTCCGACGAAGCGGATCGGATTTATTTCCTATTTTGAGCGGGTCCAACGCGCGAACGGTAGAATAATGGAAGCCGTGGAAACGAACGACGCGAAACGTTTCGGCCTCTCCGCCGCTCGTTTCCCTCCCTCCCTCCCTCCCGCCCTCTCTCTTCTCGCCGAGTGGGACTTTCCTTTTCGAAGACGTTGCGATATCGCGTACATTCGTGCGCACGGTTTCTTGGAAGCATTTTGCAGTCGAGAAGAGATTAGTCTCTCCGAGCTACTCGGAGAAACATCGATAACGACGAAACGTCGTCGCGCGAGCGTACGCGCTCGGATTCGATTCCAGCGAAACGTTGCTTCGACTTATGGACGGATAGATGGATGGATGGACGAGTATACGTACGGATAGCCGCGAACATCGATAACGCGGACCTCTCTTTCTTTTCGTACTCGCCGGCACGTTGTTCTTTTCATCGGGCATCTTTGGTATTCTTTCCGCGACCGTTTCTTCGTCCACGAGCGGTCCGTCGACGAGAAGCGACGAGGGTGAGAGGGTAAAGACGAAACGAGTGGTACTACGATGGAAGAACAACGTGTAAGAAAAAGATAAAAAATTTGAAAAGTCGCAACGTTTCGCTTGGCCGTTATTGGCGCGAGTCTCGAGACGGCCGATCTCTCGTTCGATCGGCTCGGTCGCCGAGCGTGTTTTTGCCGCTCGACCGGTTCCAAGCGCGAGATCGCGTTTTTCACAATTACGGCAGAGACCTTTTCGACGCTCGCGAAGAGAATGGAACGAGAAACGCGCTCGACGAGTCCGCGGGAGGAGCATCGTCGAAACACGGGCCAGAGGTTGCGGGCCACCGGAACCGGCAGGCTTTTCACCGACCGCCGACGAGTTTTGGCCGAGAGTCGCGGAGACTTTCGACGAGAAGCGAGAACGAGCGTCGAGAAACGAGAGTGCCCCTCCTCCTCTCCATCCCCGTGGGTTCGCGAGGCTCGAGATCGAGACGAGTGGAACGAATAGAACCGTTTGCGAGCCGGGATGAACGCGTAGCCCGGTGGTGCGTCATCGATTTCTAGCTCAAGGCGACGCGACGCGTTTACTTTTCAGCGTGCGTTCGAAATCCCTGTGGCCGAGAGAGCCGTTCGGTTCCCGAATCGAAGGCGGCTGGACTACGACAAACTTCTCCGAAACCTCTCGAGAATCGAATAATACGTCTCTCGCTCGCGATCGTTGAAATTTCACTTTTTACGCGAACGCGTCTCGAACGCGTCTCGAACGCGGAATTTCGAGTACGAGAGTCTTCTCGTCGAGATCGAGAGCATGCTGATCCGGAGAGACGGTACTCCGCGAGCGTTCGCCTAAAAATTCGAATCGAGAGAGGCGACCGGCGTCCATCCCCGTCTCTCCCCGGGTTAAACGACTCGCGATGACCTGGCCAAGCGGTCAAGGTAACGCGTTTCGTAACTACAGGTGGTTTCGCACCTGCATCCCGATCGAGACGCTCGGAGAAAGAGCGAGAGAGAGCTCGAGACTGTGGAAGAGAAGGGGGACGAGGAGGAAGGGGCGTCGTCTTTTTTTCCCGTAGCCGCGTGTCTGTAACCTACTTTCGGTCCGGTCGAACGGCCGCGCGAGCTCCGTTCCTTCGAGGCGATCGATCCGCTCCTCCGGGAGTTACGAAATCGAACCTCGCGTATCCTCGAGGAGCAGCCGCGAAGAATCCGCGAACGCGCGCGATCCTCGAAGAATCGTCGTTCAAGATCCACCTTTGCCGTTCGAAACTCGTCGAACGTCGGACGAAAGGCGAGCGCGCGAACGGTCGGGATACCGCGTTCTTTTACCGATGGTTCGACCGATTCGGTTCCATCGGAGAAACCGCGACGAAAATCCCAGGACGACGAACCGTTGCACCGCGTCGCGTCGCGTCGTTTCGGGTAGAGGAAGTTCAACAACGGACGATTCTTTTTTCTTTGTCGCGCATAAATAATTCAAGATCGTCGCGATCTTCGCGTCGAGCTCGAATCGGGCATGTTTTATTTATAACGTAGCTCGAACTTTTCGATGAACAAAAGCCGCGAAGAGATAGGAATTACGGCGTTGCGCGCGGTTGCTCCCTGTACGACGAACGCGAGCAACGGAACCGCGGATCGCCTCTCCGTACGGCGGACACCGACGATTTTGCTCCAGCGATCTTCGAGACGAATCGATGCGGCGGAATCTCGTGCGCGAAGCCTAATATCTCGAAGACGCGGCGCGACGCGACGATACGATCGAAAGAGAAAGGAAAGTCGAAGCGTAAGAAGGAAAAGAGAAGAAGCGGGTTGGTTGTCTGAACTCACCGGCGTAAGTGCTCTTGAAACTTTCGTGAAGCTTGAAGGTGAACGGAATGTGGACCTTCATCATCTCCATCTGAGGTATGCGTGGCGAGTGTGTCATTACGGTTCCACTGCCGCCGAACACCAGATCGTCGCCGTGAATACGAAGTACGATCATGTTCCTGCGCAAACCAATTGTGTCCGTTTTCTTTAATCGATCCAGTCTGGCTTAAAACTACTAGCCGGCGAACGTCGCCGCGTCCGCGCTCGCGACGATCCGGGACGAACGCCTCGTCGAGAGAGAAAGAAAGAGAGAAAGAGAGAAAGAGAGAGAGAGACCGACGACCGACGACCGTCTCCGACTTTGATATTTACCGTTTAACCGAGCCGGACGATCCGATGTTTCGACTCGCGAGGTCGTTCTACTCGGCCTATCGGCGGATAAGCCGCCCCGATTTTCCGTCGTCGTCGTCGTCGTCGTCGTCGTCGTCCATCCGCCGTTTCGTCGGTCCAAGAAAACCGCGCGAATCCGACAAAGTTCGAAAAACGTCGAGAAACCGCGGCTCCCTCCAGACCAACGGTCGATCCAATTAATTATTCGACGCGGATTTACATATTTAACGCGTTTTTGTTCCCATCTTTTTCCGCCTCGCGCGACGTTCGAACGATTCGTTCTCGCATCGATGAATCACCTAATTACCTAGAATAGCGCGACGCGTGCTCGTATAATCGAAACAAACGAACGCGTCCGACGCGCGGGCACGCGACGAGCGGAAACCGATCGACCGTCGGACGTACAAGAGATACGAACGGGTTTTCGATTTCGCGCTCGACGTTTCCCGTCGATCCGGCCCGGCAAAAGCGTTTGCACAGATTTCGATCTCGATCTCGACGAAAGGATCTTTGTCGGTTCGCGCGAGTCGCGAAAGCTCGCGGTGAAATCGTCGATTTCAAAAATCTGTGTACACGCGCGGTCTCGCGCGGTCTCGCCCGCTCGCGCCGGTCCTTGTGCAAACGGATTTCGCAAAGAAGCAGTCGTCGAGCCGCGTTCCGCGCTCGCTGCGCTCCTTTTCGTTTTCATTTTCATTTTCATTTTCGAGATTCCAAGCGCGCAACGGCCGACGCCGGCAAGCAGAAACCGTCGACGCGTCTCGTCGTTTTTCGTCGCAGCGGCACGGTAATTTTCGGTTCGTCGTCGTTCGGTTCTTTCAACGCGCGAAACTTCAGGGGCGAAGGAACCGTCGGGTCGACGCGTTTTTGCGATGTTCTTGCTAATTATTCGCCGGCTCTCGTCGGACAAACACCCGGGAAAATAGGAAGCGGAGAAACGTCCAACCGATCCGTCCATCCGTTCGAAAAAAATGTTTCGATCGCGAAACGAATATGCGATTCGATTCGATTCGATTCGATTCGATTCGATTCGACCGAACTCGTCGAAGGAAAGATATAACTGTACCTTCCTCGGTCGGCGCAACGTCGAACACTACTCCGTGAACTCGTTTTGGAGGACGAAACGGGACCTGCGCGCGCGCGCAATCATGCTTTTTAGTCCAGTTTTAGCCGACTTTCTCCCGCCGAATACAAGAGAATCTCCGCATCCGTATAAGCGAGGATTCCGTTAAGAGCGTTCAACGTTTTCGAACGATTCGGGTCTGTCGTTGACCTTGATACCGGTGACCAGGATTCGGGCTCGTCCGCGTCCAACGTCGCGGAAGAGATTCCACTCCCACGGACGGATATCCGCGCCGTAACCTTCTCGAATAATTTTGATCGAACGTCGTCGTCCCATCTCCCGAAGAAAACTGCGCGCGCGTTTACGCGAGCTCGTCCCGACCCTGTCGCGTTCGCGAAAACATCTCGGAAAGGAATCCCGGTCAATCTTTGTTCGACCGACGAACGTGCAAACGCGGTCGATTGTTTTCTAGAAACACGAATGAGAAGCGGGAAAGCGGTAAGTGGAAAGAGGCGAGAAAGAGAGAAAGAGAGAAAGAGAGAGAGCGTGTTTTCTCTCCCGGCCTCGTTCCATCGGAGACGATCGGTGGCGCGCGCGGGAACCCTTTGTCGACGATCTCGCTACGGAAAAGTCATCGACGGATCGTTCTACGCTGAATCGATCTCCCCTTGTCAACGACGAGCCGCGTAACTTTGTTTTCTCGAGGACGAGTCGTACTCGCGAACGTTTTCGAAGCAGCCTCGCGTGCTCGTCGTCGAAAATTGGAAACGCGTTTACGGCGAAACGATCGAGCGATGCGAACCGTAGCGAACCGTGTCCCTTCGGAAGACCCGCGTTCGTACCCGACAGACCGATCGTCCTCGGAGCCCCGGGGCCCGAGCTCTGGAGCAAACCGCGTCGGAGAGCGGTAGTCGTATTCAAACTTTCGATTCCGACGCAACCGCGACGGTTCGAAGGTCCTCGGACGTCGGTCAAAATTAGGCCGGTGTTGCCCCCGTATCCGTAGCGGTCTTTCCACGGAGTCGAGGCCACGCGATCCGAACCGGCTCCGCGAGAACAACCGACGAACGCGTCGTCGAGTTCTACCGCGTGGCTCCAACAAAGATCGTGGAAACGGAAAACTGGTGCGTTCTCGTTGCAACATCGTTGGTCGAAAAAGAATTCAGAGAGCAGAACGGCGGAACGATTTTTGGTCGCGATAGCGTTCGTCGGGAACGCGTCCGAGAAACTCGCGCGGCGCTTTGTTCTTTTCTTTGCTCGTTCCAGGTTAGCCGTTTGATAACGGTATTCGCAACAGCAGACTCGGCGACTACGAGCTCTTTGGAATCGTCGCTGCGTACGAACAGTTTTTACCTACGAATTTTCTAGCGGAACATCGAAGGTCGTACCGCGCGAAAAGAGCGCCGGATCCGACGAACCGCGTCGCGACGAGTCCGCTCGACGACGGCTCGTCGATCGAACTTTCGTCGCGATCGTGACCCGAGCAACGCGAGCCTTCGATTCCGCGGTCCCGGCCGTTCGAGCGAGACTCGACGACCTTGAGAACGATTCCACTCCAAGAATCGCGATGCGAGAAAAATACGAGGGGGTTCCGCGTCGCGTGGCCAACGAGACGACTCCGCGTCGGCCACGTTCGAACCGCGCTCGTCGAATCCGTCGACCGTATATCGCGAAAAAGAGAGAAACCGACGATTCGGTTGGAATCGTGTAAAGAGTTTTATCGGGAAATCTATTCGAACGCGCTTCACGCTCGCTCGAAGGCACGTTCGCGAAAATGGAAACGAAAAGAGATCGAACGAGCGACAACGAAGAGTATATATGCGCGGTATCGCGATCGTCCCGATCCCGATTCCGGGACCACCGCGGCTACCGCGGCTACCGCGCTACCACGCTGCGAACGTTGCGGTCGTAGCCACTGGGTCACCGAATACCGCTAAAGCAAACCGGTCCAGTTTTATCGCTTCTTTTCACAAACCAACGCGGTGAAACGAAAATGAAAACTAAAACGAAAAGGAAAACGCAAACCGACGCAACTTGCGTTATCGCGAATCCTCGCCGAGTCGACTCTCGAGCGGCGAGGACTCTGCGCGATCTCTTTTAAAAAGAAGAAGAAAGAATAAAGAACGCAAACGCGTTGAAATGGAAATTTGAATTTGTTGAAATTATACCGGTACGGGTAGGCAAGATCCCGCGACGATCGATCAGCTTTATGGAATTATGGCGTACACGGGCGAGCGAGAACGACCGCGTGGATCGACGAGGACATCGTCTTCCAAAGCGCTCGGAAACCCTCGAAGCAGCGGTCGTCGTCATCGTCGCGAGTTTCGATAACGAGACGACGCAACGTTTTCGAGAGCCCATCGACGATACCGCAAATGCGCGCAAAGATTCGCGATCCGACGCAACGATCGCGGCGTAAATATCGGTCGGTCGAATAGGAAACGGGAAACGAGTACCTGATGATGAATAAGAAAACTCCGCAGAAGCATATCGACACCGCGAGTACGAAGAAAATGTTCGACAGCTCCGCCACGGACACTAACATCGCCGTCATCGTATTCGAGCCGTGCGTTGTCCTCTCCGTGCACCGCACGTCCACGTCCATGCACGCGTCCACGTATCAACGCGTACAGGTAGAGCGGTACGGGTAGAGGTACACGTAAACGTAAACGTACACGTACACGTACACGTACACGCACACGCACACGCACGCGTGCATGAACAACACGTAGGCGCGCACGCAGGCGCGCGAGCACGAGGCACGCGCACAGGTATGCACCAGCTGCCGCGGCGGTGGTTTAACCTCGCTGGCAACAACGGTGCGCTGTCAAATAGCCGCGGCCGCCGCCGGTCGTGTTGTCCCGAAGCCCAACCACTGCACACACCGACACCGTTCCGTTGGCGGACGCGAGGCCAACGATGAGACGATCGCGACTGTCAGAACCGCATCGCGTATCGGTGCCCGTATCCGTATTTTCGTCGAGCGAACGGTACGCCACCCTAACCTCATCGACCGACGACGGTGCGCGTTGGCGTTGCCTTCGCCGTTCGCGTGCACTGGAACTCGCGTCGCGACGACGTTCTTCTCTTCTCGTCGAACGATTCGGTCATCGATCAAACCTCGTCGACTCGAGCGTGTCTCTCGACGAAACCAGCGGCGGCGGCGGCGGCGACAGCGACGGCGACGTTCGATCGAACGCGATCCTCCGACATAGCGCGCGCGAGCGTACCGATCGGTCCCGAAAACGAGACCCTCTCCTTTGGAGCGTTCGCGCGTTTCGACTACGACAACGGCGGCCGTGTTCCGTAACCGGTGTCGCGGAGGAGACGAAAACCACCACCGCGTCTGCCCGATTTTTCGACGGAACGATCGTTCTACGCGCAAGCTGAAAATATCGCGTGCAACCAGCGAACGAAGCGCGCAAACACCACCGGGAACGCGTATCGGCCGTGGCTCGAGACTGACTGGCCGTGGCGGCCACGGTGGGGAACGACTTATACGCCTCTGTACTTGGCCACTTTTTTCCTGGCACTCCGGTGCGCGCGCTTCCCAACATCGACCAATACCTGCGCGTTCGTGTTCGTGCTCACGCCCGCGATTGCGAACGCAAACGCAAACGCAAACGCAAATACAAACGCGAACCTAACCCTGCAACGACGCGTAACCAAGATCGAACCAGAGATGCGAGGCACGCGTCGACGGATTTTAAAGATTCGTTTTCAAAATTTTACCACACGGTATTCGATCGAGAAGCACGGGGCGGCGATATCCGTAACGTTTTCGCGACAGACGCGACGAACGCGTGGAATCGGGTCGCGCGCGTAACGGGTTTTATTTCGTTCGAGAAGAGATTCGCGGCTCGCGTCGAGCCTGCGACGAACTCGAATCGAGCGTAATTCTCTTTGGAACGTACCGAAAATAGTTTCCAAGAACAGCTTCCGGAACAGCTGATAGAACCTCGCATGGCGACATCTAGTCGACTTTTCTTTCACAAATCAACGACGCACTTTCGTTTTTTCCCCGTCGGCGATCCAACGTTGATCGAAGAGACAAAAAATTGTTCTCCGTCCGCTCGTGGTTCCGACAACGACGTCGACACCGCGGTTATACGGTTCTCAACGGTTCTCAACGGTTCTCAACGGTTCTCTACGGTTCTCTACGGTTCTACGCGGATTGGAAAATGTCGAAATTGATCGGCGTCGACTTCGAGGTATTCGGAAGAGTGCAAGGTAAGAGCTGGACCACCGAATTTCTTTGCTTCGCAGCGTGCGCGACGACTCTGATCGCGTGTCTTTTTCTTCTCAGGTGTCTTCTTTAGGAAGGTGAGTAAAACGCGTAACACGCAACGTACGTTGTCGAGCGTCGATCGGACGAATAATAATATACGGTGAAACCAGTTCCGAGCTCGAGCTTTACTCGGAACGGACGCGACATCTGGCGAACATCGACGCGACTACGTGGTCGCGAACGAGGTGTATCGGCAACGGACCGATCGTCGCGCGCGATCCGAAATATCGACCACGATACCGAGAGTCGGTGAGATTCTAATCGCGAGAGATCGCCTAACAGAGCGAAGGCGTAGCGCTACGGGATTCGACCGAGAGCAAACGATCGCGTTCGCGTTTCGACTCGCGATCGGTTCGTTCTCGTATCTCGTTCGCGACGCGGAATCTCGCGTCGAAGATCCGCGCGGCAGTTTCGTCTCGCCGATCGAGAAATTGATCGGAGACCGATGAAAAGTTTAATCGAACGATCTTCCGATGCGTCGTTTCCCGCTCGCTGGTCGTTGGACGCGACCGATCCAGTTTACCCAAAAACGCGGCAACGAGTTGGGCTTGAAAGGATGGTGCATGAACACGAGCCAGGGTACCGTCGTGGGTCGTCTCGAAGGAGAAAAGGAGAAAATCGATGAAATGTGAGTATCGTTGGAGCAGCGTCGCGAATCTTTTCAACAAACGCATTCGTATCCGTTTCAGGAAACACTGGCTTCGCTTCACCGGAAGTCCTCAATCGGCCATAGACAAAGTGGAGTTTCGAAACGAACAGGAGATAAATCGATCGTCGATCGCGAATTTCGAGATCAGGAAATAACGATTCGTCGGATCCTCGACGAACGTGAAACGAACGAACGATCGACTCGACTCGTCTCGTAGCGATTGGATTTGAAACGCGGAAAAGTGTACGCTCGAACCTTCGTTGAAGCAATAAAGACTTGGTTGGATCCGTCGCCCGTGTATCCATGGTTCGTCGCGGCATTCCTCGTCGCAACGATTCTTGCAATTTCATTCTGGAAAAGGAGAATCGCGTGGTTCCATCGCTCCCCGAAAAGGGAGAAACGTTTCTCGATGGTTCGGAAGAGACGACGCGTCGTCGTCGGTGCGCCGATCTTTGTTTCGTTCGCGCGAACGAGCGACGAAAGCGACGAAAGCGACGCGGATAGGTACAGGTACGCGTGAGCAGCGTTCACGTCTCCCGCCGCGATCGGACTTCGAACTTGATTAGTTGTCGAGCGTGCACCGTGGCGCACGCTTCAAAACTTTCGCCTGCCGATTCGCGATTCGCGATTCGCGTTTCGCGATTCGGGCGTCGACGCAACCTGCAGCTGTGCGCGGATCGCTCGATTTTCCACACCGTTTCGTCGAACCGTGATCGATCGAATCGACTTTATCGCGGTTTCGCGGTCGAGTCGGCAGGCGCCAGCATCTCGATAAAAGGAAAGACGTTCTCGTGGACGAGAAAGAATCTTCGATAACGAAAACTGCCATCGAATAGACAGTTGCGGCGCAACGTCCCTCCCTCTCTAATTGTCTCCGTGTCCGTCCATCCATCCGTCCATCCGTCCATCCGTCTATCCGCAACGATATCGAGCCGGGCAAATCGATTTGCCCGCTTCGAAAGAAACCGTCCGTTCGTCATGAGGTGGTTCAAGAATTTTTTCCAGCATACGTGGCATCCGCAACAGGTAATTTTATTCGTCGAACGAGTTCGACACCGGTTATCGTAGCGTACCGAGTTTTTCATTCGAACGACCGCGTACACGGTAAATCGTGCGTCGCAAAAGACTGCGTACGTTTCGAAACCGTCGCGTTTCGGTCGACTCGCCCGTTTGCATCGCGTTGGCGTGACCTCGCGCGTCTCGGATGATCGTGGGTAACGACGGATAACGAACGCTCGTCCCCCTTCCCTCCTCCTAATTCCTACGGAGAAACGAATCACGAACGACGACGATTCGAGCGTACGCCTCCGACTCGATTCGAACGCGCGTTGTCCGTTGCAGTTATCTTCCGTGGACGCGGGACGCGTACGTCTCGGCATCCGTATCGATAGCCTCGATACGGTCTCGACGGTCTCCGATAAGGCCACGACTTTCGTTCTTTCGCGCCGACGACCGGAATTCGGCTTACCATCGGATACTTTCGCTTCTCGCCTCGACCGAGATACGGTCGCCGGTCGCCGGTCGCCGGTCACCGGTCGGCCCCACGGATTCTTCGTCGCAGCGATGATCACGGAGAAAAGAAAAATGGTAACGAGAATCGAGGGGAACGTATCCGCGAGCTCGAACGTACGACGACAGACTTCAGTCGACTCGCGCTATCGTTGCTCGCGGCCCCGCGACGATCCACGGGGTTAAATTTCCATCGAAGCTTCCCGCTCTCGTTTTCTCGTTTACCTCTGCTGCTTCGAAAGCGGGTCCCGCATCCTCGAGATCCGTTCAACGGTCGCGCGCGTTTCCAGATTTTCGGAAAAGATTACCGACGATCGCGGCGTTCACGAGATTCCACGTTTTCCTTTGACAAAATCCGGCAGGTCGACGATGTTTCCTGGATGCACGGTCCACGATTCGTTCGCGTCGCACGGTACGGGTTGCGCGGTCGAACCCGGCTATCGTTTTGCGATCTCGCGCGATGCCTCTCCAGCCGGTCGCCTCGTTTCTTCTGTCGCGAGAACGATCGAGAGCGCGCCGAAAACGCGGCCACAAGCATTTCCACGGGGTATTGCACTCGCACCGATCGAGCCAACGGTCCACGGTCTAGAGTCTAGCCAACGAAATCACGTTCTACGCGGAGAAAGCGCACCGGACGACGTTCGATCGCGAGAACCTTTCCTATCTCTCGTACGTCGATCGACCCGAAACGTTGCTCTCGAAAAGATTGGGGACCCCCCCTCTGGAGAGTACAGAGTTCGTTGGTTCGTTGGTTCGTTCGCGCCTATCGTATCGGTATTCTCGACAGGAATCGCATCGAAAGGGGCGCAACAACGACCAAACGATTATTTTCCTTTTGCTATATTTTTTCTTGTTTTTATCGCACAGATAAGATTGCGCCACGAAGAAGGAAGCCGTGGCTCGGCTCGGCTCGACTCGACTCGACCAGAAGTCGCGCGTCGACCGCACGAAACGGATACGCGTTCGGTTACCGTCCGTCCGTTCGCGCCTTCTCAAACACCTGAAAACTCGTCCCACTTTTTCGTTTCTCTTTCGGTTTCGTCGTTCCACCGACGAACGAACGTCGAGTTCGTTCCTCGCGACGTTCGTCCGGCAACGACGATGCCTCCTCGTCGCTGATTCGTTCGCTCGTCGCGCGTCGGATCGTCGGTAAGCGATCGACCGTTTCGTCGCTGCGGCGCATCCTTTGAATTCGTGGTTCGCGTCGACGAAGCAGTTGCGTTTTCGAGGGAACGCGCGACGTCCGACTCGGAGATACCTCGGCGACGGAGTTTCCCCGACGAACTCCTCGCGATCGTCCTCGCCGGTCGCTAGTCGTTCGAAGAAAACCATAATACTCTTGCGCGTCGGCGTCTACCGTACCGCAACATCGACGATACTTGCGACGGTTTGCAGATGGAGAATTTGTCGCGGTTCGAGTCGACCAAGACGGGAACGCGCGACGCGGAGGAGACCGAACTGGCCGAGGTGAAGACCACGCTGCCGACCAGCAACGTCGCCACTTCCACGGGAAAACTGGCGCCGCAACCGACGCTACCGGGCAGCATACCCTGCAGGAACAAAGCATGCAAGAGCTGGACCGGCCGATCGGAGTCCAGACTGGAGAGCCCGTGGCACTTCCTCAAGACCGTCTTCCTGATCTCGGTGATCGCCGCGCTCATCCTCTGGGTGATCGTCTACGCGTCCCTCGCGCAATATCGAATTCTGTGAACCGAGCACCGACGATCCGCGCGTGGACGTAGCCGGTGACGGTGACGGCGACGGTGACGGCAACGGCGACGATTCCAATTGTCCCGCGTCTCGAGCCTCGAACTCTTCGAAATTGATTCGGAAAGTTTCGCCGAACTCTTCGAACGAATTACGAATTACGAATTACA
>CM052087.1:14611689-14638685 GCA_028453745.1 Agapostemon virescens
AATTACGAATTACGAATTACGAATTACGAATTACGAATTACGAATTACGAATTACGAATTACGAATTACGAGTTACGAATCACGAGATACGGTCGTGCGTTTCGAAAGGACGCGGACATTTCCGAAGCTATTTTTTTTCGTTGATTCGGACGAACGGCGAAGCACCGATGGACGGCATCTCGACGTCGCTCGCGCGACGACCCGCGACGCGCCTGTAAAATGCGCCCGAGAAAATGTAAAAACGGCGACGACCCATTCTCTTCCGACCGACAACGAATCCATACGAACGTACGGTTTTCAGCGTGTTCCCGTTGCGCCAGGGAAAGCGTTCGCGCGACGCGGAAGCGGCAGGTCCTGGATCGACCTTCGACCGTGCGTTTCATCGTCCGAATAGTATCGTTGATTTTGTAATCGGTAGAAAGTTGTTTATCCATCGTTTATCAATGTTCGAATAAATCGCAACAGTTTGGACGGGCGTGAGTCTTTCAAGATGATTTCCCGACCCGAAAAGCCAAGGTTGCGAAGCTTCTTCCGACGCGCTCCTCTCTCGGCACGGGATCGATTCCTCGACGACGCGAGCGCGGCGAGGAGCCTTGAAGTTAGCCGGTACGTTAACCACGAATATATGACGCTCTGACGATGAAACGAACCGCGTTTCCTTCGGAGCAACGAGAGTTTGATGGACGATTTCATTTCTTCGAACGAAACGGCGCGTTGCTGGCGGTTCGCTCGGAAAAGGGATTTCACGGACCGTAAATACGAACCGTAAACCGCGAGACCCTCGGCGAGGATCTCGACTCGCGACACGCGTCTCGCGCGATGCCGAAGAAGCTGCGAGACGCGACGCGCGATCTCTCGGTATAACCAAAACAGTAGGGAAAATTCTTGTTTCGACTAAATATTTTCCAGCCGAAAGATTTCTCCGCGCTCGTCCGACTCGCTGATATCTTTCGCAGCACCTTGGACAGGAGGCGCGTCCGACGAGGATCTCTGGACAGAGCGGAAGACCGCGCGAAGGCGCGAAGGCGCGAAGGCCGCGTCTCGCGGCGGATGCTTCGAAGGAAACGCCGCCGAGTCGACGATCCGAAGCGGGAAAGGGATCGCGGGAAGATCGCGCGGTACGCGCAGAGTTTCCCGCCCGGAACACGCGATCCCGAACCGAGGGAGCCCGGCAAAGGTACGATCGGTATCCGAAATCGTCGTCGAACCGTCCTCGTACGCGCCTTCTTCTCGACTCCGTCGATCGGGTAAAAGCGTGCACGCGATCGATTCGTACAGGGGACGATGTCGCGACGAAGAGCGCGGCGGCGACGAGCGGATCGACCGACGAAAGAGGCGTCCAGGACGCGAAAGCCGAGAAAACGGCGAACAGGACCTCGGCAGTCAAGGCCATCGGGACAGTGGCCGTCGCGATCGACGCTCCGGGACCCTCCTCGGTCCGATCCGGCAACGACCAACCGGATCGAATCGGCCGGAAGACCGCTCGAGACAAAACCACGCAAATGCGGAAAAGCTTGATCGAGCGGAGCCCGAGAGCGGACGAGGAAATCGCCGTTGTTGTCGACGACGACGACGACGACGACGAACACGGCGACGTAATACGATTCCCGATCGTTTAGCTCGGCCGAAACGTTTTCAATCGTTGAGCACGACCGATCTCCGTTTCAGTCCGACCCGCGGGACGAATCTCGGAGGCCGAGGTACGTACCGATCGGTTGGGACTCTTTCCGATCGAGGCTCATGCTGATCCTCGTGGTCTTGTTCCTTCTATGGACAGCGATCTACTTTCCCCTGATCGGAAGTTGAAAGCGGGCAACGAGCTCCGCGCGATCGTTCCCGGCACGGAACGAGAGTTTTCAAAGTCTTCCCATCGTCGCGCAACGTCGAACTGTAAATATTCCATGTACATACGTACGCAAGCATGTATATAAGCATCGAAAGAATTCTCGAATAAAGAACCCGTTGCGCCGATCGTGGATCGGCGATCGTTGCGTTCGTTCCGATGCATCTCCGCTCGAGCCTCCGTTCGACCTTCCGCTCGACCTTCTCTTCTCTTCGGTTCGGATACGAATCGAAATTTCTACGAGCCGAACAGCCTCGGACTCGATCGAACACCGTTACGAGCGAACTGTCCAACGTGATCCGACTCGTTCGAATGCAAGATCGTCGCGCCACCGCAGCTGACATCATCTTTCCGAGAAGATCGACACGGTGTTTCGCGACACCGTGCAAAGACCTTTACCGGCCCAGGGTCGCGAGACCAAACTTACCAATGAGAAACCAGAAGGCAGTGCGAAAGTGCGATCGGCGCGGCGGGGGCTCGCCGAACGAAAC
Organism: Agapostemon virescens; assembly: GCA_028453745.1. Lineage (NCBI taxonomy): Eukaryota > Metazoa > Arthropoda > Insecta > Hymenoptera > Halictidae > Agapostemon > Agapostemon virescens. The sequence goes on from CM052087.1 coordinate 14,614,024, forward strand.
GGAACGGAAGGGAACGAAACGAAACGAAATGAAATGGAACGGATCGGACTCGGATCGAATAGAATAGAGAGCCGGTCGAGACGCTTCAGTTCGTCCGAAAACGTCTACGTCGCGCGTTCGCGTTGCTCCGATCGTTCCGTAAACTATAGACGCGACGACGACGACGACGACGACGATCCACGGTATCTCGTCTCTCGAGTTTCAACGCATCGCCGACCATGAGAATCAAAGGCGCGACCGTGTTCCTCGCGCTGCTCGCGTTCTCGCTCATCGTTGGTAAGTCGACGCTATCGGATCGATTCGTTCGATCTATTCGTCGAAGGTCAAGAACGCGTTCGTCGGTTTCCCATAGACCCGAAAGCTCCGGCGAGTTTCTCGCATTTTCGCGTGAAACGCGAGTTTGCGTTTACTGCGATTTCTCGGTGTCGAACGATTTGTCCTTCGGCGGATCGATTCGAGACAACCGGTTGCACGCGCGATTAACTTTCATTCTTCCATTCCATTCGTTTACGATCCGCGTTGCTACGTCCGACGCTATGTTTTCGACGCGAGAAAACGCAACGCGTCGGACTCTCCATCGATCGACGATTCTTCCTTCGCAGATTTATCCGAAATACGAACGTTCGAGAAGAGTGCTCGATTCCAACGTGTTTCTCCGCGATCGATTCTGTTTTTCCGCTTATTATCGAGGTTATCGCGAGTTCGCGCCGAGCTCGCGATACGCGCGTACGTTTCACCGAAACGACGGCGAGCTGGAAAGAGAAAGAGAGAATTCCTCGAATAGCTAAAAATTGACGCAACTCGATGTCGTAAACGCGGTAGTTGGTCGATTTCTTTCGTTGAACGGGCAAGTGTCGAGAAGTTTATCGCTCGACCCAATTGCCGCTTACGTTGAATCGGATCGAGTAGGAAAACGTTTCCCGTGTAAATTTCCACGGTCGAAACGGCCGTGGGAGGGACTCCGCGCCGTCGTCGCTGATTTGAATTTCAGACGACGAGCGCGAGGACGTCGATCGTCGTTCGCGTTCGCTCGCCTCCGAACGCGGGCAATCTTCGAGAAACGCGCGGCGCATCGACGAATTTACGTTTTCTCGAAAACTTTGATGCATCGAAACGCGTCGATTCTTTTCCAGCCGACGTCGAAGCGGGATGGAAGTTTTGGAAGAAGAAGGACAAGGACAAGGACGCGACCACGACCACCGAAGCGCCCTCCAGCACCACCGCGCCATCGACTAGCGGCAAACCTACCGGCAAACCTGCCGGCAAACCTAGCAGCGGTCCGAACAACGTCGCCTCGGCCGTGATAGGCGCCGGAGATCCCGGTCTGGCGATCGGCGTCGATTCGAACGGGCAAAATATCAGAAACACCGCGAGACCCGGCAAACCGAGTCCGGGAACGGAAGTCGACCTCTTCGCCGTAGGATCCAAGCCCGCGAGGCCCGGAACCGGCGGCGGTACCGGTCAAGGTCACAGGGAATGGGCCGCGGACTTGGCCGGTGTCGGGGAACCCGGAAAACAGCCGCCAAAGTTACCCAACCAAGGACCGGCGCTCGCTCCTGGAGGTAAATCGTTCGACGCGATCCCAGCGTAACGTAACGCGCGTTCGTTGTTCGCAAAAATCTAATCTCTTTACGAACGTTTAGTCGCTGGACCAACGCCTCTCCCTGGAACCGCGACGAAGCCGCAAACGCCAGGTAGCTACCTACGCGATGCTTACGGTATACTCTCGATGTAGCGAGAACGAGCGTTTCAAGGGGAATGCGTAAATCTCGTTACAGACGGCGCTAAACCGGTCACTCCGGCGCCACGACCTCAGCCTCGGCCCCTGACCCAACCGCAGCTTCAGCCCCAACCTCAGCCCCAACCTCAGCCTCAGCCTCGGCAACCTTCGCCGCAATCGCCAGGTCTCGTCTACCGTTTTTCTCATCTTCCGATAGAAGATCGGAAACATTGAAATATTTTGTTGCAGGTTCCAGACCCTCCTCCGTTCCTGGAAGCCCGACGTCCTCTCCACCAGGTGAGCGAGATCGTTGTCGATCGCGTAGCGTTCGTAAACCGTAACTCGACGTATCGAACGTTCAAGGGTCGCCGTTGGGGAGACCGGCCGCGTCCCCGGGACAGCCCCAACCAGCAGCCAACCAACAGGGATCAGCGCTGAAACCCAGCAGCACCGTTCCGCTACCCGTCGGGCCTACGAGTCCCGGAAGACCCGGAAGCCCCGGAAGTCCCGGAGCTCCTGGAAAAACTTGGGCGGACGTTGCCGGTGGCGGTAGCAGACCCAACTCCCCGACTCCTTCCTCGGGGCAGCCCGCTTATCCGAATCAACCGGGTAAGCCGAAAGGGGCCGACAACGATTCTCGAATCTTCGGTGATTCGTTGAAATTCGATCGATGTTATCAGGACAAGGCCAGTCTGGACCGCGAACGCCCAACCAACCTGGACAAACCAGACCTTACGGAGGCGGCGCGTCGACGGGCTACGCTCTGGCCGGCGGTGCTTTGGCGGGTGGCGCTTTGGCGGGCGGCGCGGCGGTGGCGGCGGCCGGTGCCTCTGGAGGCAAGACCGGCGCCTCCACGACCTACTCGAGCAACCCTACCTACAGCAAAGGAAACGGCATCACGGACGACGACCTGGAGAAGCTCTCCGAGGCTCTGTTCATCAAGGAGAGCAACAACGCGAACAAACACATTACTCTGAATGTTCAGAAGCAGACGTCCAGCGACAGTACCGCCGACGACGCCCCTCAACCGTCGGTTTCTCTCCGTTCTCGCGACGGTCGGATCGGCGTCGAAGAGAAAGGCGAACGCTTTGACGCCGGTCCGACGCCGTTCGGCTAATACGCGCTCCGTTCGACGAGCGACAGTTTTCGCGAAAACGACTTTTCCGATGTCTCGTCGTTTCAGATTGTTCGCGGTGAACCCGGAAGCCTACCAAGGTCCGACGATTCAGAAGATAATAACGATCTACGATAATTACCAACCGGAGACGAACGTGAACGAGCACATAAGCCCGTTGCAGAGACAAGAGGAGAGTCTCCTGGTGGACACGTTGCTCAGCACGAACGTCATGTCCGCCGCGATGAGGTTCCTCGCGGATAAGGGAAAGATCCGGAAAGACTACTACGAGTACAAGGATACCTTGAGGAAGATATGGTTCAACCTGTTCTCCCGTGGCCAGGGCAAGATCGGCAGCTCGGGATTCGAGCACGTGTTCATGGCCGAACTGAAAAACGGTCAGACCGGCGTCGAAGTGGTCGGTTTGCACAATTGGATCTATTACAGCAAAGAGGAGGCCAGCGGAAAGGTCGATTACAACGGTTACTTGAAGAAAGTCGATCTGGGCGATGTGAGTCTCGCGATGAAATTTATATCTCTATACGTATAACTTTGCACCGCTGTATCTTGAAACGTCGAAAAGTCGAAAAGTCGAAAAGTCGAAAAGTCGAAACGATACGCGCGCGTTCTCCTTTTTGGATTTTACGAATTTCCGAAACAGCCAAAGTCTCGCGAAAGCGACCAACGACGACCAATCATGTTTTTTTCTTTTTCGATTCGCAGAAAGGTCACATCGTGAAGGTCAGAACAAAATACAACGGCCACAACAAACCCGTGACCACTTTGTTCGTCGGCACTTCGCCGGAGCTGGAAATGGCACTTTACACGGTCTGCTTCTACGCGCGTCCGGACGCCAATTGCCCGGTGTCCCTCGGTGGGACGAAATTCAACATCGTCACGCACAAATTTAAGTACAGGGGCAACGACCTCGTGGGAACAGCGTATCCCGAGATATAGCCTAGATACCCAACGCGCGCCTCGACCGTTCGTTCGAGCGAACGAATCGAGGTTTCAACGAACGCGAGAACAACGTAACGCCCTTCTGTTATTGTTCTTCGCGTGCTAGACGGTAGAGAACTTTTTCGGTTCCTTGCAAAAACGAGCAACGAACTCGTTGTCTTTGTCTTGGACCACAAATACGGAAATTGTCGCCGGAACTACGGACGTTTCGCTGATGCGAACAAAATACGAGACACGTTTAAAAAGTTCCTTGAAACAATCTCTGTCTCGACACCGAAAATACTCTTTGTACGCTTTTTTCCAATAAAGTTTATGAGCCAAACGAATCACCAAAATGCGCAACGACGTTCTCCGTAGTAGTAGTAGTAGTAATAGTAGTAATAGTAGTAATATTTGTTGTTGCTGTTGTTGTCGAGCCTCTTATATATGTTTCGACATGTTTTCGCATCGGACAAGCCAATCTCAAACGAACCGATAAACGCGACGAATAACAAAATCTACGGACGGAGGAAGAACGCGGGTGGAGATGGAAAAAGAAGAAAATGGTAGGGATACGAGCAACGTACGAACCACGAACCGCGAGGTACGGCGATAACGAGCGCTCAGTTGGTCAAGAGTTTTCGCGAGAAGAATGCACGCCTGTTCTATTCTTCGCAACGCTCGAAAGCATCCGCGATTTCGATGGAATCGGTGGACGAGCGGCTGTCCGAGCTGTGCTCGCGCCTATCGCAGCGAACGTGGCGTGTACGGTTACAGGCCGCGAATTTCCCCACAGTTTCAAGGTATTTATCCATATACGTAAGCTGAAAGATTCGAAACACGCGAATACGCGTTCGACCGGGTTAGAGCCGATTCGTTTCACCGAACCGCGTACGACGATGCATTTTTTCGCGTGCTTCTCGAAGAGCAAAGATCCGTAAACGGTGATCTTACCTTTCGACGGGCGACGTTCGCCGAACGAGGGAAGCTCGACCAAACGTTCGGACAGCGAGACGCTTTCGAACGCGCGATAAAAGATTCGCTGGCGATTCGACGACCAGCTACGACCAGCTACGACCAGCTACGACCACCGGGTATTCTTTCAGTCTTCTTCGCATTTACGACTAAAAATATAATATTTATTTAAAAGTGATCGATACATGCCATACAACTGTGCAACGTGTATTTTGTTCCGTCGATTCCGATCGAGGGGGCACGGACTTGTTAAAACGCTCGAATCGCCGCAGATATATGTATATCTGGTCGCGCACCGACCCGCGTTCGCATCGGGGTACATCGCGATACGATTTACGTTATCGGTTATCGTCGGTTATCGTCGATCGCGTAAATAGAAAGCGCGTTATCGGCCAAAAGATTCGGCCCGTTGATAAAGAGCCGCGCGGCTGCTTCTTGCCGCGAGATACAGCGAACGCGAATAATCTTTGATCGTTGCGCAACGTCGCCGATGGAACCTCTGCCGAAAACGCCGTACGAGCATCGTTTCGTTTGTTCGCAGTGCCGGAAGAATATCTGGAAACGCGATCGAGGTACGGAAACTTTTACAGGCTGGTCACCGCGTACAGAGAACTGGCTCATAAACAAGCCAACGTGGATCCTGTTTCTCCGAAGAAGCCGACTCCGCTGGTGGAATTGAATCCAGAAAGATTCGGATTGCGTTCGACGGACAAAGTGTCTTTCGAAGGAATCCTAACGACCGATAAAAAGGAGGGAACGGTGGAAGAGGCCTTGGCGTTTCTCGATAAGACCTACAGCGGTACTGTGGGTCTCGAGTTCAGCCATTTAGAGGTATCGATCGTTTGCTTTATCGCGTGACAACGCGTTTACGATTACGAATACGAATACGAATACGAATACGAATACGAATACGAATACGAATACGATTAGGATTAGGATTAGGATTAGGATTAGGATTAGGATTGCGATTACACCCGCATTAGAACGCGCGCCGACCGTTTTTAACGTTCACGCAGACCGAGGAGGAGAGAGAATGGTTCGCGGAAACCGTGGAAAGGTGCGCGGTCGATCCCATCGCGGATCAAACGAGAGTGGCTATCGCGAAACGGATGCTGCAAAGCCAGGCCTTCGACAACTTCCTAGCCGTCAAGTTCGTCAGCCTGAAAAGATACGGAGGCGAAGGCGCCGAAGCTATGATGGCCTTCTTTCACGAGTTTTTCAAACTGTGCGCAAACGGTAAACGAAAATATTCTTCCGTCTTACGGCCCGTTCCATTCTAATTCCGATTCCGCAACGGTTACGCTTCGCTCGTCTTCTACGATCGTTTTCTTCGAACTCGTTCGACGTTTCTATCGTTTGCGCTTCTACGCTTTCGCCGACGACTAAACAAACGATAACGGAGAAATGGAATGCGATTTCGACGACTCGATATCGTAAGAGCAAGAAGCGAGCGGTTGGTTGTCGGAAGGTCGTTCAACCTTTTTGCGGGGCTCGAAGGCCGTAACGGTCGAAAGACGCAACGTTGCGACGCGACGCGCCGAACCAATCGATCATTCGTTTTCAGACGATTTGTCGTACGTTGTCCTGTGCATGCCGCACCGTGGTCGACTCAACTTGCTCACCGGTATGCTGAATCTTCCACCGGAAAAGCTGTTTCGCAAGCTCCGAGGACTCTCCGAATTTCCGGATGGATCCGGAGCGACCGGCGACGTGGTCAGTCACTTGGTATCCTCCACCGAGCTCGATATCGACGGGAAGAGCGTTCGCGTGTCGATGCTGAGGAATCCTTCTCACTTGGAGATCGCGAATCCCGTCTCCATGGGAAAGACGCGGGGAGCGATGCAAGCCATCCAAGACGGAGCTTACGGCGAGAACGCGAATGCCCGATGGAGCGACAAAGCGTTGAACGTTCAAGTTCACGGAGACGCCGCTTACGCTGGCCAAGGCGTTAACCAGGAATGCTTGGCCTTGTCCCAGGCCCCGCACTTCGAAATTGGTGGAACGATTCACTTGGTCGTAAACAATCAACTAGGATTCACCACGCCGGCTTCCATGGGCAGATCGTCGAGATACTGCACCGACCTGGCAAAGACCATCTCCGCTCCGGTGATCCACGTCAACGGAGACGATCCAGAGGTATAGATATAGCGTGTATAGCGTGTTCTCTCTTTCTATCTCTATCGCTATCTCTATCTCTATCTCTACGCGAACGACGAGTCGCCGTCGTTCTAAATGCCGTTTCGTGCCGCAGATGGTCGTTCGAGCCACTAGACTCGCGTTCAAATACCAACGGAAGTTCAGAAAGGACGCGTTCGTGGACCTGAATTGCTTCAGAAGATGGGGTCACAACGAACTGGACGATCCAACGTTCACGAACCCTGTTGTCTATAAAATTATACAGAACCGTTCGTAGGTGTCTTAAAACTCGTTGCGAGTCTGAAAAATTAAAGAGTGAGTCTACCTTTGTTTTTACATAGATCGGTACCGGATCGTTACTTAGATACATTGGTAAAGTCTAACATTTTTACCCTGGAGGAAGCTAAGCGTACGACCGACGATCACCACGCTTGGTTGAACCAAGCTTTGAAACAGGTGGACGCGTACGTGCCAGAGTCCGCGTGCTTTGCAGGTTTTTGGAAGGGAATGCGGCAAGCCGAAGCGAGCGTAACTCGGTGGAACACAGGCGTTGACCTGGCTCTCTTGAGATTCGTCGCCGAGAAAAGTGTCCAAGTCGACGACGATTTGGTGAGAAGCGAGAGAATACACCGTGCGGTGGTGGTGGTGGTGGTGGTGATGGTGGTTATAGCGGTGGTAAAAATCGAGCTTTTCCATTTAATCGATCGACTGTACGTTTCCCCGCGTAGACGATCCATCCGCAATTGTCCAAGAGCCACGTTCAGGCTAGACTGAAAAAGGCAACCGACGACCATCGGCAAGGTCGCGTGGACTGGGCCACCGGCGAAGCATTGGCCATCGGAAGTCTATTGTACGAAGGCTACAACGTCAGAATAAGCGGACAAGACGTGGGCCGCGGAACTTTCTCGCACAGGCACGCCATGTTTGTCGATCAAGCAACCGGAGGTAAGCGGGACATCGGTTTTTCCGAATCGGTCGAATCGCTCGAATCGACTGTATTTATTGTACTTTTTGTCTCCTACCGTTTGTTTGATCTACCGTTCGTTACATTCCAGACATCCGAATCCCTCTAAACTCGATGATCGTTGGTCAAACGGGAAAGTTAGAATTGGCTAACAGCATTCTGTCGGAAGAAGCGATTCTGGGTTACGAATACGGAATGAGCATAGCTCTACCGACAACCTTGACCATCTGGGAAGCACAGTTTGGTGATTTCTTCAATGGAGCACAGATCGTGATCGACACCTTTGTAACTAGCGGCGAAGCGAAATGGATGTTAAGCAGCGGTCTGACCGTTCTTCTACCCCACGGCTACGACGGCGCTGGCCCCGAACACAGCTCCTGCAGAATAGAGAGGTTTTTACAGCTCACCGATAGCAACGAGAACAAACCGGATGGAGATGACGTGAACATGCATGTCGTGAATCCTACAACCCCTGCGCAGTATTTTCACTTACTGAGGAGACAAGTACGAGGATGATTCTTGTGTCGCGAATAGACCTTTCGCAAACTGCCTGCCTTGCTTCTTTTTAAGCTTCTGTCATCTCTCTCTGTTTCAGATGCTAAGAAATTTCCGAAAACCATTGATCGTTGTGACTCCAAAGATATTGTTACGTCACAATGCCGCTACGTCGTCGTTACAAGAAATGGACCCGCGAACTAGCTTCGCGAACGTCATAGGTATGCAAAACGATATCACTGGAATAATCGTTTCCGTTTTCACGACACGAGCGATCTGCTAACAGGAGACCAGAAAGCGGAGGAAGCGAGCGTGGACAAAATCATTCTAACCAGCGGAAAACATTTTTATGCCCTCGACAGTTACAGAGACACCGAAAAACAGAAGAACGTAGCCATCGTTAGATTGGAGGCTTTGTGCCCCTTTCCGATTCATGAATTGTTGCAAGAGCTCGATCGATACAGAAACGCGAAAAGTGAGTAAAATAATTGGACAGAGTTTCGCGACAGTGTATCCTGAAAATTTAGAAATTTACAAAATCTACCCCGCTTGTTCAGCTTTCGTATGGAGCCAAGAAGAGCCGCAAAACATGGGACCGTGGAGCTTCGTGAAACCTCGTTTCGAAAATTTATGCGGCAGACGTGTAAGTTGAAGAAAACTTTATTTTTCAATGATTTCACCGAAAACCAATATTTCTATGAGAAAATTATCGACGGTTCTTCCAGTTACGATACTGCGGTCGCAAACCTATGGCTGCCCCAGCTGTCGGCGAAGGACAGCTGCATAGCCAGGAAGCTGAGCAAGTTATTCGTGAGCCTTTTAGAATGAAATGATTCTCCTACGTTGAATTGAAAACCTTTTTCAGAGTTTCATCGTGTCCTATTTTACTTGTACACGCGATACGATTCCGACCGTCTCACGATCGTATTCAAAGAATAACTTACACGTTCAATTATACTCCATTAAAAAATTATGCTTTTATCGCTGTAATTTATCTATATAATTCCGTGAAACGGACGTAAGCGATAATAACGAACGTATTTCTCCGTTGTTATCGTATGAAAATTTTCCATTATTTAAACATTTATATAATTTCTTTAACAGAAAATATCGTTTGTCTAAATAAATGTTTCTTTATAAAAATAGTGGCAAACTTAAATCTCGATTTAGTTAATAAGCAAGTTTACCTCGCAAAAATAATATTAACATAGTTTTAATCCTTCTCGGCATTTTCGGCGTCCAATCTTTCGTGTTCCCTTTTTACAAGGTCCGTCAATTCGTCCTGGAAAAAAAAATCGGTTCGAATCAAATTTTCAGCGTAGATTTTTACGGGTTCAGCGAAACAACAACACCGATTCGAACGAGTTTCAAAGAACCTACCCCCCAACCTAATTTCTCTGCCAACAGTTGGCAACCGGCATCGCAATCGCCTAACCAGGCAACGTCGCGTCCGCAGTGAGAATCTTTGCTATCGAAGACGAATCCCCTCCGTATTCCCAGCAATCGTGACAAACGATCTTGCGTGCCCACTTTCTCTTTGTTAACGAGTAAACGTGGACAAGTAGTTCGTACCCTTCAAGCGAAAAAAAATAGCAATTTAAATACGTGATAGCGGACTACAACTTCGCTATTTCTCATCGTTTAATCGTCTCTCCACCTGTCTACCAAAGATGCGAACGGTTGAACGACCAAACTGGATCCCATTATTATCAGTAGATCCGCTTGCGGGAAGTCCTGTTCGATGAGATCATCGAAACGTTGCGACAACGATTCCCCGAATAATACAACGTCGGGTTTCACTACACCCTCGATGCATTTTTCACACTTTGGTACGGTATCTTCGAGAATTTTCTCTGAAAGTAAATATTTCGTCTGAGGATGCTGTACGCGATACGACGGATAAATAATTCGGTAAAATTACTTTTCATCCATGGCAAAGTATACGTTGTTTTACACTTGAGACAATGTCCGGTATGAAACGTTCCGTGCGCTTCGACCAATTTTTCTGAAGGCAAGCCAGCCATCCTTTCCAACGTATCGATATTTTGCGTGTAATGCCTTAACAGCAGTCCTTTTTGCCACAGCAGTCGAATGAAATAGTGACACGGGGTTGGCTTGTAACCTTCGGGCAATAAATCTTTTGCAAGCGTGAAGAAGGGCTCTGGGTTCTCCATAAAATAACTGACTTCCAAAATAGCTTGAGGATAAGGTAAGTTGTATTTCTTTAGATTGTGATACAGCCCGCTAGATGGCGATCGAAAATCAGGTATTCCTGCAGCTGGGAACGCAAAAAAAAAACTCTGTATACGGTAAAATATCCATATATAGTACTAGGAAATACTTACACGTGGATATACCGGCTCCAGCCATTGTAACAATTTTTATGTTGTCGTTTTCCTTGATATAGTCTACTATTCCATCTATACTGAGCTCGCGAGGAACCTTCTTCTGGGACTGTCCGTCGCACGACGGAGAATCAAAAATCCTTAACAACATTCGTCCTATATACTCTCGAATCATTTCCACGTCGGAATCGTTTTCCTCTTCCCGTGCACAAGAACTGTCTTTTACAGCTTCATTTAATTTCTTCTCTAATTCAAGTGCAACAAACAAGTAGAAAAAACGTTAAAGAATAATTTGTTGCTACGATATAGGTGTGTTATGGTTTTTACATGGTAGAAAACTGGAGCTACGAGTTTAACTGGATGCGATTAAAACATGTGACATGCAATGGATAACCTATGAAAACAATAACATAGTAAGTGACAATGCTAATGAAAGAGTATACTTGTGTAAACGTGTATGAATGAAAGAAAATAAAAGAAAATACTTTACTGACTCGAAAAAGAAAAAATACGCGAATCGATGCTTTTGCCAGAGTCAACAGACAAATAATTGTCGTAGACAATTGGTATTGGTTTGCTCTAAACATATGTCGAAATTTTACTGAAAATCCTTTTGTTTATTCGCGCACATACGGTGCCCATGAATTGGAATTAAATATCTTCAAACGGTACACAACTTAATTCGCTTAATTTAACTTTATTTAATTAAACAAAGTTGCGATCTTCATGGACGACAGAAAGACATGGCAAGCATGATTCATTTCGCCTCGTTGATGCGTACAAATCTACACCGTTATGCAAGCGCAAAACACAAATACTTTCCTAAGAATATCGAACCTATGTTGTAATATAACAACTTTGTAATTCAATATTTAATAAAGGAATCGATGTTCCACATTACGAAATTGCGTGTTGCGATGATTCTTATATGAAAATTTTGAGAAAGATGAAGATGACAAGAACCAGTGTCGCATCAATTTACAATGAAAAAGATAGAACGCGAGTATTAGTCAAAGAAATGCGAATTTTGTTTTTACGGTTGATTGACAGTTCAAAATATTACCATTTTCTGTGTCATCGTTGCGCTCGGACATGTTGTCGAACTACAAATGACGTCTTTGAATAGTTTCTATTTTACCCGTTGCTGATAATTACGACTCTGTCGCTGGTATTAGAATCGATTAATTGTCCTTTTACACGCATAATTGTCACACGAAGTATCAAAGACAGACGACTTAGGGTTGACAAATGATAAGGATAGAAAATGTTTCGCAAAACCTGTATGTACTATACAGAACCGAGAGAAACCTGCAAGAAGAATGCGAATACGATTACTTGTCATGCGCATATAACCTATTTTAGCTATTGTTCGAAACGATAGTAGTCAACCAATCAGATTGTGCAACAGCAGGTTTAACCAGAGAAAATGAAGCTTTTTTTTCGAGCACTGCAGTTTTCATTACTATTACTCTAAATACGATACTCTGAATATTCGTGCATCAAACCGTTAACATTTTCCACGAATTCAACACGACGAAATCAATCGTAGTAATGTCTTTACTTTAATTATTTGTTTTCGTCGACAATGATACGTATGTAGGTACTTAGGACGCAATAATAATAGAATGTGAATTTGTAGGTGGGGATAACCCGCGTTTTACAATTGTCGAGTCACGAATTGAATAATTCGATTCCGACATTTTGTAGATAAATTGGTTTCGTTGTAATGGAAATAATTCGACTCTGATTTTGTAAATTAAAACATGTTTTGTCAATGTACAACGGTAAAAAGACACCATTAATAACAAATACAAATCTTCCTTATTTATATATATATATGGTATATATATGTGGTATATATTATACATTACTGAGCTTTTTTAGCAAGTTTGTTAAGTCCCAAAACTTTACGCCTTTGCGCAAACATGTGGAGGTATAGTTGCGGGAAAACTGTAACAAAAAGACAAATAGTAATTAGATATACGTAATACAGTACATTGGTATCGTTGCAGTATACATATATGCAATGTCATAGCAGCTTACTAGGAATGTACGTGAACATAACTATGGCAAGCAAATAGTAATAACTAAATGCAAAGTTCCAAGTGTTAGGTAGCGCATAACTCCAGATTTCTGGATGCGATCTTGCATATTGGACAGCAGCATACGCGCATAATAATTCTCCGGACACACCAATTGGATACAACACAATGAATAACGTGTACCTGTAAATTAAAATGTAACCGCTGACATCTTGATAATCCAATTAGCTCAAAAGATTTTGAGACATTTTTTTCTATGACATACCTAAACCATGAGAGCACGTACGGTACATAATTATTAAGATTCATAAAGTAATACAAATATCTTATTATCTCTGTTATCGACCATGCTAACAGTGCCAAATATATTCCAGTGGTCGATGCTTCACTGTAAGGTATTGCTAACAATACACCATCTACAATCATAATTCTACTGGCAACTTGGAAAAATGTTAGAGCAGCATTCGATTTAACCAATCCTGTTATCGCGTGTACTATCTGGAAATGATAAAGTATACGATTAAATCTAAACTCACCGTTTTGAACCAAAACACAAATGAATCTTTTACCTCTAACAATGCTGCATGTTGAAAAATGATGACAGACCATTTAAGATTCTGCCATAAACTTAGCTCCGTAGTGGATGAAAAATCATGTTGCAAAAATTTGACAAGTATGTAAGACCAACTGCAATAGCATTTTATTAGATAAATTAATTTATTTAAAATTATAACGTTGGACGAGCGTTTTTATCTGCAGTGATTACTTACCCAAAAACTAGCGTGAGATTATATGTTTTCAGATAAAGTGTTCCAACAGAACTGGATTTCTTCGATTTCATATTTTTCTTTTTAATGAATCACGAGGACAATAATTTCGCAGAATATCGATGCACGCTACTTACACACGGAGACCTATTACCTTCTCATAATCTTAACACGCTTGCGATGCTAAAGCTGGAGAAATCATATGCCGGCACGCTGTATATATAATACTTTCTACTTTGTTCAGGAACGTAGCGATTGTTTTTCGGGGCACGGTGACGGTAAAGTATACCAGTATGTGTTATTTTTGTAAATATCAATTCAAAGAGAACGACATACAAAAAGTACCTTTACAATATTTTACTTGAGAATATTTATACGTTCTCATTTACGTTGCACATCATCGAATGACGAGTATGTTTTGTATATTATAAACAGCAAATTTTTCGAAGATGTATTCGCGACACACGTAGCATTGCCTTGAACTTATTCATCGACTCGAGATTTCCGGATTTCTCACAATAAAGAATAGTAAAAAACGAATATACATAGCAACGAATGAATTTACATTTTGCATACGTGTATGTACGTGGATTAGCAAAGACACCTAACTAAACCTTACAAATTCGTATATTACATTTCGTTTACTGTCGGAATGCCTGGTATATCATCATATTTAGTATACATTTTATTTAATTTCTCCGAGCATATTTTGAATTGTACACTGCTAGTTCGTTACTGTAATTTATTTCAACGATTAATATTCGCCTTGAATTTATCTTTCGACTATGCACGTCCCTGGTTTTTTGGATCAAAGTTCAATATGTAGAGTAACATGTTAATGCACGAATCGAGCGCCTCGCGTACTTAATGAAATGTTAAAGAGCACGACGGTAGATTTTGTAGTTTCTAATTGTAATTCTTTATAATTGAACTAACTTTGTAGTTGAATTTCAACCAAATTTAGACTGATTTCCTAAGAATTATATTCAAAGACTATCTATAACTGTATACGGAAAGTTTCAAATTGAACAAAAAAAGTAACATTCCCTCGATCTCGTATGATTTCTATGTACGTGTAATATAAAACGTATAAGATAAAAAGAAAACGCATATTCTATTAAATATTTAGCCAGTTTTTAAAAAATAGGTACACTTACCGTAATTAATTCTTGAGTAAATTATTGAGATCTCCGCAACTTTATTCAAACTCGTATATATATATATATATTAATAATAATTTAAGGCATATATATTGAAATCACTCTTGCTACTGTCCAATGCCACGAAGCGAAATTGATTTCCTGTTACTGACTCGGTAAAAACAATAATCAAATATTTCTACAAAATTGTATTTCTCGAGTCTATTTTGAAAATCAGCGAAGTATTGGAAGATCTAGAAAGGTTATACAGCTATAGCATTCCCGCGTTATCGACGCTGTACAACCATGGTTGTTTATATGAAATTGCCCGGTCGGTGATAAATCGGATCGGCATTAATAGTCGAATGTTTTACAGTGACGAGGATGCAGTGGACAAATTACCGAGGACTCGCTGTGAAATTAAAATGGTTCAATCTGACGAGTAATCGTCGATCGTGTACCGGAAGCAGCAAATTTATTTACGGGCAAGATGTCGAAGCGGCGAAAAGAAATGGACAACCGATCGTTGCCTTGGAGTCTACCATCATTACTCATGGAATGCCTTATCCCGACAATTTGGAAACTGCCATCAGAGTTGAGAATGCTGTTAGATCAAAAGTAAATAATTTGAAATTATAACATACTCACGATAATATCAATATCAATTTCAATATAAATTTCTTGAACTTGTATTTTCTGAATTTGTATTCATCTTAGGGTGCTGTACCGGCAACTATAGCAGTTTTGAAAGGTCAGGTGCATGTCGGACTGAACAAAGAGCAATTAGAGACTCTAGCTAAGTCAAATTCTACAGAATCTATTAAATGTTCTCGCAGAGACCTATCTCAGATTATCTGTCGTAAGCTCAACGGAGGAACAACCGTTAGCGCTACCATGTTGTTGGCAAATTTATCCGGTATACCTATAATGGCAACAGGAGGAATCGGCGGCGTTCACCGTGGTGCCGAACATACGTTCGATATTAGCACAGACTTGTTGGAGCTCGGACGTACTCCGGTAGCTGTTGTGTGCTCAGGAGTTAAATCTATTTTAGACATTGAGAAAACATTGGAATATTTGGTTGGAATTTTCTTCGACATGTCAAATGTTTTAGATAAGCCAATGTTTTACCTAACCCAGACCTTTTTTTATAGGAAACTCAAGGGGTTCCGGTGATAAAGATCGGCGAAACAGATAGCTTCCCGGCATTTTACTGTAGGGAGACTCTTTGGAAAACTACAGCTCCCTACAGAACGTCTACGCCGAAGGAAGCCACAGACATTCTAAAGGCTCAAATGGAACTGGGTCTTCGAACGGGGCTGCTGTTCGTCGTTCCTATTCCTGAACAACACGCGCTGGATCCGAGGGAAATGGAATCGGCTATAGACGAAGCTCTGGTAGCCGCGAAACGCGGAGGCATAACCGGAAAGAACGTGACTCCGTATTTGTTGGAGGAACTGAACAAAATTACGCAAGGTCGCTCCTTGCGAGCCAGTAAGTGTAAACTAGTTTTTTTTGCGTTCACAGCTCGAAGAAAGTTGCTGGAAATTTTGCACGTTCCGTAGATATGGCGTTGATAGAAAATAACGCGAGCACGGCGGCAGAAATCGCGGTAAATTTAGCTGAAAAGAATCAACGTTGCTGCAACAGCTCGGCGTCTCATTGTTCGCTAAAGCCGAAAGAAAATACGGTAAGTCGAAACCGACGAAACAAACGTACGCGAAAATCGTTTTGAAGGATTAACGATGCGATCCTCGTAGGTCGTGATCGGTGGCTCTGTAATGGATACCGTTCTGCAGGTGAAGGAATCGCAGATAAGCGTAAGTAGAAAGCGTTGACTCAGAATTATACTAAATAACCAATTTTTCCTTGTATTCGTATTTCAGAGGAGTAATAGAACGTTTAACAGTATGTACATACAGTTACGACCACATAGGTTTTATGTACATTTAAGAGTATCGAATAACATGAACTCATAGTACAGTATGGGGAAGAGTGGCACGATGCAACGATAGAACGCGAGTGCGGTAAAACCCGTTCGAAAAAATTCGCGAAACGAATCGCTTCGAAACGGATCTTGGATCGAGAGAGAATCAACGGTCTCGGGTGGACCATCGAAGCCCCGTGGTAGCGCGTTCGACAACGCTCGAGCATCGACGATAAAACGGAGAAACAGAATTTATCGCGGTGTAACTGTCTAAAATTGATTTGATAATTCATTCGTCGATTCGGTATGGACGAACGATGAAACGGTCGAATCGCGTTGTCGTGCGCGCGCGCTTTCAAGGTCCGTTCGAAGAGTACACCGAAGGGTCGAAGAACGGGACATTTCGGTTTTGGTGAAGGTGTAGTAACGGATAACTACGTGGTGGTGGTGTTTCGTCGTGCACGCGCGATCACCGTTTGTTAACGCAACGAACGCACTCTATTTGAACACTTTTTCCCATACTTGGCTACGGTAGTCCTATAGAATTTAGAGTTGTACGAAACAACGTACGATACCTTGTCTAACCATTTACAGTACAGATACAGTAAATCCGGTTGTTCGTGTTGTTTCATTTTTGTCTTCTTTAAGCAGGCACTATTCGAAGCTCCCTCTCGTCCATTCTTCTCGGTATTACATACGGTATTACATTTAAATATCAATTAGTTACAAATTTGCTACACATTCGAACGTTTTAAAGCTTCCCTCTCGATTATGGGAATCGTATAGTTGTTCAGGATTCGGTGGAGGTACATCCGAGCGAGTGGGAACATAGAGAATACGAAGTCTTTTTTCGTTCGTTACACAATTATAACAGACACGCGAGGATTCGACGAAGCCCAACCTTGTAAACAAACCGTACGGACGAATTCAACTCAAGTGTCCACAGAAGGAATCCATAAGCGAATGGAACGCGCGGCTAGTTGTAACAACGTCGCGTAGCAGGCGAAAGTTAACAGCTTAACGTCTAATCGAAAAGGTGGCGTGTACAGACTGTGTTTTCTTTTGTTTTGTTTGGTTTTGTTTTTGGGCGGCTTGCGGTAACGATATGATAGCTGCCATCTAAAATGATCAGTTCAAAATCAATTTACGCTAACTCTCCTAATGTATGTGCGTGTGTATGTATGTGTATGTATATATCATACATGTGTATATACATACACATACACACACGCACGTACATGTACATATACATATAGGTATATGGGTGCACAGAGCATCGTTCCAGCCGACACGAATATCCGAAATCGTTGCGATTGCTTTCAACGACGGACACGAACGAATCTCGGAGGAAAACGTCGAAGCGAAAGGCAAAAAAGAATATTCGGAATAATCGGAAGTATCCGTAAGACGGAAACGCGATACGACTACGAGACGTCGGATGTCTCGCGACCACGAAACGACAAAACGATTCGATCGGCTCGAGAAACGCGCGACGAGCGTCGGACGAAGGTCAACGTCCCGAGCAACTTTCCCTTTATAAAAAGTAGTCGCTTCGGTTCAGTTTAAAAAGACAGAAGAAACTAAAATAGGTCGCGACGTCGTAGGTCGTTGGATCGGTCTTGACCTCGACCATCGCGCTGCACGACGATAAAAATATGTAGTCCCGCTGAGAAAGAGGAGAGACGTGGATGACCTTGAGACGAAACGCCAGCCCGTTAGGCGATATCGATCGGTTCGGACAAAATCGCGTTTTCCTCCGAGATTCGTTCGTTTTCCCCCATCGCGGAGAACAAGCGAGACGTCGAAGGTGCTCGAGTCTCGGCCGATTCGCTCTGTACATCGCTCGCTACACGAGTACGGGTGTGTACAACGTCGTCCCTTATACATGTATGTACATTCGGTGGCAGAGGCTGTACGTCTGCGAGGTGTAAGCTTTCGTATAATTAGTTTAGCTTAGTACATTTAACGATAATTCGATGGCCTGATTAAGAAAGAACCCTCGGTTGCTCGAAACTACTCGAAACTACTCGAAACTATTCGCTACTGGTCGAAAATCATAGGACGGGGCGCGAAACGTAAGAACGAACGGAAATCGCGAGAAACGACGAGACGACTAACCACGTTCGAACAACAAAAAACAAAAAAGAAAGAACAAATAAGAAAAGAACGAAAAAGAAAAACTCGACGTTAGACGGATGACATCTGACCGGTGATCGAGCGCGTCTCGATGTACGATGTGCTAATGATACCCTGTTGTCCAGACTGATATTACCGTTGATCAAACTCGTTAGTCCGACTCTCGCTAGGCGCGTTACTCGCTAGGGCGATAGGACCAAACGCAAAAGCTTTTCGGTTTTTGACGGCTTTTTTCTTAAGCAGACGATCGACGACTTAACTCCTCGTACTCTCTACCGTACACCGCTATATACGGTGTCTACCGATACAGCGTGTTCGTTATCGTTGCGTTGGTAAAACGTATAATCCTATAGACTCGATTAATCCTAGCTAGGAAGCCAATTACTTTGAGTATCGCGTCTTGTAACTCGTATTCGTACGACTTACAGCTCTTTACAGCACCGATCGATACAGACTACTCGCGCTGCGCGTGTATCCGTTTATATAAAAAGAACTATTTCTGAATTTTTATTACCTCCTTCTCTTCTTCTCTCATTCTAGATTTATCATATTTACCGTATATATATATATTTTTGCGACGCCCGAAACCGTTGGACCACCATGCTCTGTGTTTTCTACGTTTTCCGTTCCCGTTTCAAGGTACGCGTTGCGATCCGACCGTGGATGTGTACGCGGATTTTGCAATGGTAACATTCAAAGAAACTTTGTTCTTCACCGAATAGAGTCGATTCCTCCGACACGTATCGCTAGCCTATCCGTTAGCTTGGAAGCATAATAACATTTCGACGGATTCTCGAGAGAAAAGCGTAGACGTTCGATCTCTCTCTCTTTCTTTCTTTCTTTCTTTCTTTCTTTCTTTCTTTGTTACTGTTGGTTCGACGCATTTTCGACGGAGAAAAGACAACAGATTCCCGAACGTTAAATCATTTTGGCAGTAGTACACCGGCACAGTCCGCCGTAACTATCGTTCGTCGGCGATCGTTGTCGCGCGTTCGTCCATCCGGTTCGTTGGAAAGTTCGAAGAGGATGATCGCGGCGAAGCGATTCGTCGATCGTCGCAGGGCTCGCGTACGCACGAGGAACGCGAAACGGTTAAACGCGACACGCGACACGCGACACGCGACAACCGGACAGTCGGGTGAAACGCTCGCGTGACGATCGACGATTAACCTTTTGATATATCTGCCCGATATCGTTCGCGAAAGTTTCATCGCGAGCAACACGCGCGTATAAATAACAGCCCCGAGTTTGTCGCTGCGCGAGCGAAAATGCTAGCTGGCAAATGGAACGTCGCGGAATTGCTTTTGCTTTTCCTTTTCGATCCCATTTACCGGCTTACGGCTCGACGCCGACGTTTCGCCATCCGCGTCGCGGATAGTCTTTCTTTTTCATTCGCGAAGCAAGTATACCCCGCGGCTCCGTACTTTAATCTCTAGATTCTGGACTCTGAGTCTGTGGGTCTTTCCGGGTCTCCCGGTCTCTCTAGACTTTGGACCGAGGACCGTGGACGCTGCACCCTGGCTTCAACGGCGATCGACGGTTCCATCTTTCAACGGCTCGGCGATTCAGCGATTCGGTCGAACAATTTTCTCTGTTCGTCCAAGGCGTATCGTTTCCTTCCGTATCGGTAGATCGTCGAGCCGAAATAAACGTATGATCGCTCGAAAAATAAGCGGTCGCTTCGTAGAATAAAAAAGAAGCAACGAGTCGATTTCGATGATGCTCTACGATCGCGTAACGGTTTCCCTACCGTTCGATCGGATATTTCGGCAAAGATACCGGTCGGATCTTTGCCGTTCGATCGAACTCTCTGCTCGAACGATGTCCGACTCCGTGTACGGATTATCCGATCGGCAACGATAGTTACATCGTACCGTGACATACTACTCGCGCGACTCGCGTAAAAATCAGTATAGAGAAGGAACGGCTTCGAGTCCGAAACCACCCCGTCTCGTCCCGCTTTTCGCCGCGATCGCGAGACCGCCCTGACGAGGGCCAAAGAGCAAAGAGGAAGGGGGGTCGAGGACGAAAGCGAGTTACAGAGTTTCGATGCGCGCGTAAAGGATACGCTTACGGGTAGCAACGAGTCTACGAAAGTAATGGATTTCGAGAGCACGTTCGCGGAGGAGGCGAGAGAAAACGACGAAGAACGTACGCGTACGAGTAGAAATGGAACGCGCGTGCGTTTTTGATTTCTCGCGTTACTTTGGTTTTGTCCGCGGCGCGCGTTCGCGGTCGGGCTCCTCTTCGCGCGAGTCCGAAACTCCGAATCACTTTTTCACACGGTGCGTTTTCCAATGTTGCGGTTTCTATCGATGGTCGACGTCTTGATTACCGAAACGGTCCGTCGTTCGTCGTTCCCGTCGCTCTCGTCGCCTTCAGTCGCTGATCGGCGTCGACGACCGGCTCGGCTCGGCTCGGCCCGGGTCGCGTCGCGCAGATCTTGCACTCGCTGCGAACCGCGTTCTCGCAGGAAAAGTGTACTGTGTGGATGTGGTAAATTGTACTGTCAACTTTATACCTGAAAATATTCGGCACAGTTTGAATAACGTCCATGCGCGCTCGTCGGCGGAGTTTTAAAAATCAGCGAATGGGGAGAGTCGTCCGTAGGCGCGCGATCGCGGAATCGGAGAACGAGCGAAGAGAACGAAACGTCCAACAGTTTGAATTTGCGATACACTTTTCCTGCGGTTGCCGGACACGCACGCGGCGTTGAAAAATTTTACCGGGACGCGGTAGTTGGGTGTTTCGAGCCCACGAATTCCTCCGTTTCGAGTTTCTAGTTTCTAGCCGTAGCCGTAGTCGTTGCGCGGCCGTGCGCGCGCGTTTCGAGCGTCGAGCGACGAACGTATTTTCAGGGAGAAAACGAGGAGAAAATCCTCGATCGAACGCGTCGATCGTTCGTCCATCGAAGTCGTTCGAGTCCTCGTCGAGGACGAGTCGTTGCTCCTGTCTTCCCTTTTCTTCCCTTTGTCTTCTCGAGTCGATTGTTCCGGGTTTTCGCGTAGTCGCTCGAATCGCGCGCGGGCATGGGTCGAGAGGTCGAGAGGTCGAGAGGCCGAGAAAGAAGTACCAGTCGCGACTCGCTCTACTCGAACGGCCAAAGAAATAGAGAGAAACGAACAGAGCGATCGAACGCTAACCCCTCTCCGGATTTCATGGAGGACCAGCGTGCGTTTGCGTGTGTGTGTGTTTGTGCGTGTGTGGAAGTGTGTGGAAACGTGTGCGTGGTGTGCATGCACCTGCGAAACCGGAACGCGATCGCGAATAGAGGAAAGAATCAATAGTTTGAACGCGTCCTCTGTTTCGTTTTCGGCTAGTCTATCGTTTTTACGAGCGTCGCGCGTATTGTCTTTTTAGGAATTATGTGTTTTCGACCGTCTCGATTGAAATAGTCGGTCCGTTTGTCCGTCCGTCGTACATCGTTAGTTTTTCTCTGTAAGTTACAATTTAATTATTGTATTCTCGCGGTATTTCGCTTGTTCGATCGTAAAAAGTTTGGTTGTTGGATTCTCGCCACCGTTTCCTGCTCGTTGTCCGTTGGTTTGGTCCTTCGTCTCGGAAAGCTCGCGAACGGTTTACGGTTTACGGTATACGGGGCGTCGAGTCGTACCGGTACTCGAGACGTTCTTCCTTCGAACGATTCGATCGAGGCCGCGAGAAGCGACGAGTTCGTGATTCTCGAATCGGAGAAATTGGAATAGTCGGAGATACGCGAACCTTTGTTCCGACGGTTCTCGCGGCCTCGCGATGGAAAGCGGAGAAGCACGGAGCCCCGCCGCGTCTCGCGCACGGTCCGATAGACGCGTTTTCTCGTCGGAGACGGGACGGTGACCCGCGAGAGGCTTTCGCGCGAGAACGGCGACTACGGACAACGCGAAACTGGGCCATACCGTGTCGCTCGAGGTTTACTCGTCGCGGATTTTAGATGGAACAGATTCGACGGACGAAGCGCGCGCGTTCTTTCGGATTCTGCCGGGCTCGCGGTTTCGCGCGTCGAGAATACGGTCTTTGGGACGGACCAGGGATCGTACGAGTTCGCTGGACCTTGTCCGGGAGTCCGGGAGCCAGGCGGCGGCGGCGGCTGCGGTATCCCTGGCCCGGGTGGAGCGTTTTCAAGGTGGCACGGGTTGACCCAGTTCCGGTCCTGCTCGCAAAGGAATCCGAGGAACGGCTCGCGTCGTTTTTCATGGCAGGGTGTTCTTAAGAGTAGGAGGAGAAGGAGGAGGAGGAGGAGGAGAGGAGGAGTCGGTGGTGGAGAACGGGGTTGAGGAGAGACGGGGTCCGTACGCGCTCGGGTTTCGCCATAAGCCGCAAGCCGCAAGCCGCGAGCCGTCGGCCGAATTCGGTGCGGGGCGGGCAGGGTGTAGGGCAGCGCGCGCGAGCGAGCTTACTTATACACGGTGATCTCGGCGGATCGGTTGCTCCTGTAGAGGAGACGGTTCGAGGTGTTTCGCAACCACTTCCATAGTCAGGTGCGCCTGCCCTGACCGGCCGTCGTTATCCCCATGACGGGGCTGCCGCCGTTCGACAGCAGCAGCCTCCTGTTCAGCTCCCGCATCTCGTAGTTGTTGTTCCCGTTGCTCTTCTCCCGGGCGTTACAGTTGTGACTCGTCGACGTCGTGTCCTCGATGATCAGCCCGGAATGGCTGTTCGTGTCGCTGTCCGCGCCCCCGTCCTGCAGGGTGTTCGACATCAGGAGGTGCCGACCCGCGTTACAGTCTTCCGTTTGCAGCAGGAACGACGCGTTCCCTGAAACCAACCGAAACACGTAGAAAAGTATCGACGCTTCGTCGTCGATGCGCGTCGCGCGAATCGGCGGTCGCGAATATCGCGCACAGATTTGCTCTTGGAAAGAATACTTTCGGATTTCCGATGTTTCTAAAATTTCTTTCGAAAACGAGTATCCGAGAAGGAAATCGTCGTCGGCCTCGGCCGGGAGGTAGAGCCACGCGCAGAATCTGTCTCGTACCGTTCGACGCTCGCAAAATCTGTTGGGAATCGCCTATCGGTTATCGAAGAACGGCGAGAGCAAACGTTGGCTGCGCGGAATTACGCGCGCGTCCCCCGAGATCGCGAAACGAGGCGGCGGCGGCGGCGGCGGGTTATCGTTTCGACCAAATCGAGCGTCGCGAGCGATGGAAAACGACGATCGAGACTTTTCTCCTTTGCTCGCGATCCGTGACGGGAGAAGCGAAAGCGGGCACGAGGAACAAAGGCGAAACTCGGCGAACGAACCAACGATGGGACGATGGCAGGGGGAAGGGTGGTGGACGGGTAGGTAGCTGGGTAGATAGGAGGACGAACGAGGGTCGCGCGCCCCCCTCAGCGGAAATCTCGTGCGTGGCGTTTCGCGATCTCGATTCGCAAACCGGTGCTCGGTAGTTAAACTAAAACCCGTGCTCGGTCGGCTCGGTTCCAATTAGCGTCGAAGAACTGGGACGTTGCGTGCTCGCGGATAATAAGTATTTAGCGTTCCACCGCGGCTCGGCTCGGCCTGCCCCGGCCCAGCTCGGCTCGCTTCGACTCGCGTTGCGGTCGCACCGGGGCCACTGTCCGGCCCCGCTCGTCGTCGTCGTCGTCGTCGTCGTCGTCGTCGTCGTCGTCCGTGTCCCGGCAAACCGTCGTAATCGTTGGAAACCGAATCGGCCTGACAGAGTCGCGAGACGAAACGGAGGCGACCGTTCGTTTTTACGACGTGCCGCACCGCTTCTCCCTTCTCGCTCGCCGATAAAAACCGTAACGGTCCCGACCTATCGCGAACTCTGCGAATAATTAGGAGTTTTTGGGAACGAGGACGGAGCACCGGGGATCGATAACGCGAAACCGTTTACCATCGGGAACGACGCGACGTTTCGCAACGATCTCTTTATCGCGAAGCGATGTTCGACGTCGTTTTCGCGATCGACCGAGAGCCGCGAGTATCGGGATCCCGGTATCTGACAACGGTTCCAATTCGAATG
>CM052087.1:14638695-14650233 GCA_028453745.1 Agapostemon virescens
CGAATACGAATACGAATACGAATACGAATACGAATACGAATACGAATACGAATGCGAATAAGAATAAGAATAAAAAGAGGAGGTGGACCTACCGGAAGGAGTAAGAGCGTTGGGCAGAGTGGTTCGTCGAACGACGCTTCCGTTGTTGGTCGCTTCCGGCGTGACTTGCGACGAGGAGGATTGAGCGAGGGTGGTGGCGGACGGGGGTGGTTCCCGCAGTAGTCGTATCTTCTGTATCATCTCTCTGATCTCGTAACGCAGAATCCCGAGAAAGCAGAGCTTGGCGAACGCGATCACGCAGAAGCCGAGAACGAAAAGAAGGTCCGCGGTTTTTCGAAGCCATCTGATCAGGGACTCGTCGCAGCCTCTCGGGTACGGTTGACAGGTATCGGTCGCGTTCTCGCTGGGCCCGCAGCAGCTCTGAGGCCAAGGCTGCGAGTTCTCGGCGCTGCCGAAATCCCTGGGACCGATCACGCCGCAGCACGCGAACTCCTTCTGCAAACGGTTCCACTCCTCGCTGAACCGCAGATCCTTGCCGTATTCGGTCTGCGTCGCAAATACATCGCTATTAATATCGTGGCGCGCGAGAGAGCACGGTGTCGAGGAACTGGGAAGAGTTTCCACTTGGAAACATTATCGATTCGAGGAAACGACGCGCGACCACGCGCTCCTTTCCTTCCCTTTTCCGTTTGCTACTTTCTACCCGCTCTACCCGCACTACCAGCAAACCCTTTTTCTCTTCCCGGCGGTTCTCCTCTTTCTCGCGAGTCCGTCTCTCGTCCGTACCTTCGAACCTTCCCGCGGAGGTACGGAACGATGCTTTGCTCGCGATATACCTGTTCCCGTAGTTCGACCAAACGCGATTCCAACGATCGCGTACCGTCGTTAGAGTTTCCTCGCGATTCCGGCCGAATCGTTTCAACAGGTTGAGCCCGCGAAATCGAGGCATCCGCTGCTACCGCGACGCGGCCGGCCCGGAACGAACGGTCGATTCCTCGTTCCTCCGTGTCGCGTTAACGAGAAACCTCGTGAATTATGGAAGGCGTTAACGATGTTTCGGCGTTATCGAACGAGAATGATTTTACGAGATCGCGGAGAAACGAACGAGAAACTGGACGCGACCCTACGGTCTTGTATTCGGGTCGATTATCCGGAGGCTGGCTGGCTGGCTGGCTCCGGGTGTACGCACATTTTCCGTCGATTATGCGATCGACCCAGATAACAACGAGGCTAAGAATAATGACTGCGGATACGGGAAGAGGAACGAGGCGAAAGGGGAACGACGGGCCAGAAGGTTGCCATTGTGATCTCCCTGACACTGATTTCTATGCCTCGCCTCGCCTCGCCTCGCCTCGGCCCGACGCGCGCGATCCACCGTCTCCGATCAAAAGTTGCGGGGGAGTCTGACGAGCCCTTGGACTCGACGACGGTCGTCCTTCGCGCGCGAACAAAGAACCTTCGAAACGACCGATAGCCCCATCCCTCGATATCACCTCGAAAACCTGTCGCGAGAACGATATTCCCTATCGGAAGGGGAATTATTCGCGCGCCTTGCTCGAACGAAACGCGATTCGACCCGTTATCGCCAAAGGTTGCGTCGAATCGGAACCCGAGATCGGAATACGTCCACGGATTCGCGCGTGCTCGCGCGATCGTTCGATCTTTCGAAAGGAGAAGAGAAGAAAAAGCGACAGAA
Source organism: Agapostemon virescens (assembly GCA_028453745.1). Taxonomy (NCBI): domain Eukaryota; kingdom Metazoa; phylum Arthropoda; class Insecta; order Hymenoptera; family Halictidae; genus Agapostemon; species Agapostemon virescens. Next base: position 14,640,392 of record CM052087.1, read on the forward strand.
GAGGCGATTCGGTTCGGCTCCGTGCGTCGTTGACCGCGAAACGAGAGGCTAGATTTGGCAATCGACGAAATGCGACCGTGCGGCGAATCTCCCGCCGAAAGCCACGCGTCGTCGATTCGACGCGATCCGAGCGCGTCGTCCGATGGGGCGCGTCGCACCTTCGACACCGTTTACGATTTACAGCCGATTCCCCGTTGCTCTTTCGGTTCTCCTCGAACCGGAGAGACGAACCACGCGCGAAAACGGAAACGGAAACGCGGACGACGAAGAGGCGACGTCGCGGCACGCGTTCGGACACCTTATACCCGAGCGGGAACGCGTCCGCGTTGCCTCGGAATTATTTACGAGGCTGCCGCTCGATCAAAGTTTCGCGTCGTCTTCCGAGCAGTCGCCGCTCCCCCCGCCGCGTCGCGACGCTTCTTCGATCTTTGTTTCTTTGGAACTCGGAGGGAAAAGGAGGCTCGAGATTGCTTTCGAGATGCGCTCGAGCCGGAGATTCGCAAACAAACAATTTCGAATCGATCGTCGCTCCTCGACGCTCCTCGACGCTGCTCGAGGCTCCTGCGTTTCGTATAGACGTCTCAACGTCGGAGCGAAATAGGCGAATCGAATCGAATCGAATCGAATCCAAGAACGGTTACGACCGAGCCAAGCGTACGCGATTGCACTCCGAATCGCGTTTCCCCCTTTGCGCAGGGGGTAGCAACCGGCGTGCTCGCGAAACGAGCCGACGAACGATCGGGTGCGGAGCGCAGGGAGAGAAATCGGTTTCCATTGGAATCGGAGCAAGGAAGAATCGCGAAAGCGTGGACGGTGTTATCGCAGGGTAACGTTCGATGGCGTATCGACCGATAAAAAGGACAAGTTCGCGTCGCGATTCCAGGGTGGGGCGTTTCCGATCCAAGCGCGGACCGCGTCCAACTTTTATCAGCTCGCATCGGTACGCGTCCGATCGGGTTCGCCGAGGAAGCATCGCCGGCCGTATCGTAAACGCGGGTGACCGTGCTTTCGCGCTTTACGGAGAGAAGTCCCTGACAAACAGCCCCAAGCGTCGTTCGGACCCGAGGAATCCAGGAGAAGGTTCGCGTCGCGAGAAAAAACGGATTTACGGATTTTCGGATTCTGCTTCTCCCGGGACGGACGTTTCTCCATCGGTTGCCAGGAATTTCGGCTGGTCGGTACGCGAAAAGAAAATCGGATGGACGCTCGCGAATCCGGTTCGCCCCGACGCGCGACGATCCTTCGAGTCGACGATCGAACGGACGAGCGTTCGGATAGGTCTCGATTCTCGCAATTTTCGATCTCATAATAATTTGAACGACCTCGCCGAGCTCTGGTTGGCTGACCGAACGACGACGCGTACACCTATACTTTGCGCGACAAGGTATGAATAATATTCGTGCCATAGTCGGTATAGTTGTACCGGCTATTTATAAACGACAATGCGGATATTTACGTATTTCCTGGCAAGTTTGCGACGCGAAACTTTTACCGCTGTCGCACCGCTTGGCATTTAACACGTTAAGCGCCGAATTTCTGTGCCGTTTCATTCAAGCCACGGTTAGCCGTCAGCCGAGGCTTGCCGGGCCGCTCGCCGATAGACAAATCAGAGTATAAACAGTGAAGTAACGAAATGCGCTTACCGTATTAAGCACAACACTCAAAATCTAAGCTAGCATATCAGGGGACTTCAGGAAGCTATCTTTTATCAACCCCAATTTTTCCCATTTTCGCCATTGATTGCCCCGACATTTCAAAGTCGCGCCACGGCTGCAATTCGATTCCGATCGAGCTAAAATTTGGCATACACTCTGACCGCGCGTCTAGAAACGTGTAAGGAAAATTACAAAAGAATCGGAGACCTAAAGATTTTTCGCGATTTTAAGAAGGGGGTTACCTTCAATATTTAGCGATTTTGTGGCAATATTTGGCAAATCTTCGAAGTCGTGCCCCGGCCAAACTATTAGAGCTATCGACATGAATCAAACGGGAAAATCTTCCTCAAACCTTCCCCTTTAAGAAGAGCCTTCAAAATCTAGGCTAGCATATCAGGCGACTTCGGGAAGCTATCTTCTATCAACCCCATTTTTTCCATTTTCGCCATTGAACACCCCGAATTGACTGGATCGAAAGAGCTCGCCGAACGTCCGGAGCGCGGACAACGAGACGACGAGAACATTCGATTTGGAGATCGGTTTCGTTGGCGAGGCTCGAGCAAGGTCTCGCTCGTGGTCGTTTTCCACGGGGCACGACCAAGACGAAGACGAAGACGGAGTTACGGAGACGGCGATGCGGTCGCGGAAAAATCGATAAACCGTGCCTTAACGACGAGAGAACGCAGCAACCTCGGAGAACGGTGAAACTAAACGCGAACATGCTGAAAAGCTTTGCCGTTCGTCGAACAACCGAAAAACGAGAAGAATCGGCCGATGGTTTTGTCGAAAGTTTTAGGTGCCGTAGTTTTAGGGTTCGTAGACGGCGAGGATGTTCGGGAGAAGAGGTACATATATTTCGCGTCGGAGAACAGTTTGCAAAAAGAATGGAACGTCGGGGTAGGTGTCGGAAGACCTATCGGGTCGATCGACCGACCTGAAGTCGTTGTCTGAGGTTCGGCCTGAGCTCGGCGAGCATCCTCTCGAACCGGAAGACCCAGGCAACCCCGATGACCGCGTCGCCGAAGAGCAGGGCCAGAAGCAGTACCCAGTAGGCGACGAGCAACCTGGCGCACAGCCTTCTGGCGGCTATGTAACCCAGTAGTTGCACGAGCCCGAGTTGCGTGGCCAGGGCGAAGTAAGCGTAGAGCGCCGTCGGGTCGAACGCGCGTGGTATTCCTGGGACCAAATATCGTCGCGGGTCGCTGGTCAACAAAAGCATTTGCGAGGCCGTCACCACGAAACCGAGCGCGCTACCGAGCAGCACGCAGTTGCAGGTGTGGATCCAGAGCCGGTAATATCGCATCGCGACGTCCTGGCCACGGTCGGCGCGTCTATGGGACGTCGCCGACGTCACCGACGTCGCCACCCCCTCGGCGGCGAACGGAGAATAAACGTTTTCTCTGTCTTCTCTGTCGTCCCTCTCTAGCACAAAATTGTTGTAAACGTTGTTGTTGTTGTAGTTGTTGTTGTTGTTGTTGTTGTTGTTGTTGGTGGTGGTGGTGGTGGAGGAGATGGTAGTGGTAGTTGTGTTGTTGTTTCCAATGTCGTCGGTTATGTTGTTATTGTTGTTGTTGTTGACGATGATGATGTTGTTGTTGTTGTTGTTATTGTTGTTGTTGATGCAGTGATGGTGGTGGTGGTGGTAGTGGTGATAGTGGTGGTAACGGTGACGGTAATTGTGATTGTTGCGATTGGTCGATGCGACGACTGGAGTAGCAACGTTGTTGTCCGCGGAATTTCGGTACTCTCGACGGTCGTCGCGAAGAAACAAGAGGGGCGGTTTCGAGCTGCAGTCCTTGTTCGCTGTCTTTTGGCTGTGCGTCGACTGCGGGGTGACCGAACGTTGCAGCAGCATCACCGTCATACTATCTCGACAGCCCGATGCCCGTGTCCTCGTCTCCTAAGGATTACGCCCCGGCTCGGTTCGGCTCGATTTGCCTCGAATCGAAACGAAACGAAACGAATCGAAGCGAGAACCGTGCGTCGTCGCGGACCGAACGAGACACGTCGAACGGGTTTCGACGAGATTTCGTCGGCGAACCGACGAACGTCACGCGAGCCGCGTCACCAGCCCCGGCACCGATTCACCGTTCATCGCGGCGAGCGACTCGAGAGCCGATCGCAAACTCTCCCTGCTCGATCGTCCTCTTCCTCTTCCTTTTCCTCTTTCTTTTCCTGTTCCTCGTTGCGATCGCCGCGGCGCACCCACCTCTCGCCCTTCCGCTGCGACGTTAACGTTGCTCCTGGTCACGAAACGTCGGTTCCTACGAAGCAAACGAATCGAACGGTTACACGCAGTTTCGTATTTCTTCCGATCGAAATATGCAATTTTTCTCGCTACGGATTTGCGCGAATAACGATTTTCCGGTAAACGGTGGTCGTTCCCGGTTCGAACCCCGTGCGAACGCTTTGTCCGAAAGAGAATCGCGATGCGTCGCCGTCGAGGATATCGACGTCGTCGAACGATTTCGCGACAAGGATCCGTGGCGAAACGAAATACGGGAAATTTCGAGCCATCTCGATACGGATCGGGACCGGTTCGTTGTCCGACCAGACCGGACGACGCCTGCCTCGGTTCAACCTCCTTTTCGACGTTCTTGCGACAATGCCAGTGACAGGTGCAGCGGTTAATATTACTCGGTTCGCGCGATCAACCTCCGTTCCTCGTGACTTGCCGCGAAATAGGCGGAATACCGTCTACCACCCCGCGGGACTCTACCGTCGAAATCGAGAGCAACGAAGCTACGTGTCGCCTTGGGATACGATACACTAATGCAAACAGAGATAGAGAGAGAGAGAGAGAGAGAGAGAGAGAGAGAGAGAGAGAGAGAGAGAGAGAAAACGTTCGTGTGCACGCGAGAGAGGCAAGACGCTGTCGGACATTGTTTGCTTTTCGTCGAAACTACTACCGCGAAACACTTTGGGGCAGCGTTTGCGCGGAATCCGGCACAACGCATCGTGCCAGTCGTTTCGATCCAAATCCAGCCATTGTAGCATTCCCCTTGCGTGCAATTTACGGGAAGTCGAGTGGCTCGGGCGACTCCGTTGTCGCCGGTTAATGGATCGATCGGGAACGATGCGATAAAATCGGATCAAGTAAACGGAGCCTGCTGTCCGACCAGAGAAACAGCGCGCCGAGCATCCGTTTCCACGACCGTATTTACGCGAGAGACGCGAAAAACAACACCCGTTTACTTTCCGGCAAATATTTCGCGCGTCTCCTTCCGCGCCTGCCAAATTTCCCGATTTGTAAATTCGCGATGGTCGAGGCCGATCGAACCGAGACTTCGACTCGATGCGTCGAGTTCGATGAAAGTTTAACGGGGTCGTTGGTCGCCGCGTTTAACCCGGCGACGTTCGCGAATAGAACCAGCCTCGCGCGCGCGATTTCTGCTTTTGCAAACACCGAGACGACGCGTCGTCGCCGCTTTGCTTCGACGCGCTGCGAACACCATCGATACCGAGTTTATCGTGTGGGAGAAACATCGAAGAAATTTGTCGTTTCCGACGACACGAGGTTCGATAAAACCGCGGTCATTTCGAATCGAACGAATCGAACGAATCGAGAGAGAGCGCGGATTCTCGGTAAATGCCGGCGCACGTCGTCGCATATACGCAGAGCGGTAATTATTATTGCTCGCCGCGCTGGATCACGCGAGAGCGAACACGCGAAACTGCACGAGACTGCACGAAACGGCACGAAACGGCACGAGGCAGCACGAAACGGCACGAAACGGCACGAAACGGCACGAAACGTGTTTTTAAGCTCGTAATGTAAGCGCTGCAACGTGCAACGCGTAACGCGTGTCTCGCGAAAAGAGCACGGAACTCGAGAAAAATAGTTTAAAAATTCCGTACCGTTCTCCGAGACGTTTTCGAGACGTTTTCGAGACGCGTTCGGCATTGGCGGGCAGATATCGCCGATCGATCGACGATAACGATTCGGCTTCGATCGAGGGGTTTTCCTCCGTGGAGCGGCAACCTCCGAGGGAAGCCCTACGAACCGCTGTCCCTCGAGAGTTTACGCGTAATCGCACGGAAGTTGCTTTGCGAATTTTGCCGAACCGAACCGAAAGCTCGGCGCGTACGATTTCGGTTCGGGCTCGAAAGTCGCTCGATTGGAATATCCTTCTCGAAACCTTGGCGAAAACCGCGAGCCCTTCGAGGGTAGAACGGCGCCTACCGCGTTTCTTCGACTCCGCTAAAAATACGTAGACGCCAACGCGCGTTGGTTCGTCGACGCGACGGTTCGTGGGTCGCCGCTTTCGTAACCGACGAATTAATATCCGTAACAACCGTTTCGATCGTGGTCGCGCGGCAAACGGTGTCTGTCCGCGAGTTACGCGTACGTTTTCGAAAGTATTCACGGACCGTGGGAAACGCGCGTGTCGTACTCGTTCGCGTTTCGTTCGCGTTTCGTTCGCGTTTCGTTCGCGTTTCGTTCGCTTCGCAGCTTCGATATTATTTGGCGAGTCTTTGCTCGTTACCCGTTACCCGTTACCCTTGTTTCGCCCATCTCGCTCCGCAGAATTTTGTCGAAGAGACACAAATTACCAAACGAATGTACATCGTACACCATTTAATCGTACCACGATTACTGGCAGGGGCATCGAGCGCGTTATGTACCGTGCCGAATCCTGAAATCCACACACGTTCGCTCGACTCTACACCGAATGGAAGAGGGTAAACAGCCGTGTATATGGCTCTATATATACATATTTTGTATATATGCATACTAGAGAGAGAGAGAGAGAGAGAGAGGGGGAGCCTCGACGTCGATAGATTCGCGAGATTCAAGCCGAAGCGGGAACTCCGTTGCTGCTCCTCGCACACGTTGCAAGTACCGTTGTTGACTATCTGCAGCAGCAAAGTGCACTCTCGCTGTTCGATGTTGTGCACCGGCGAGTGGTGCATTGTAACGAAACACGAAACAAAATTAAGAGCCCATCGATCGTTCAAGTTCTCCGCGCTGCTTTTGCTCGCGTCCGTATACACGGAGAAACGCGCCACCAAAACCGGAACAGGTTATCCACCGTCCATTCCTTCTTTTTCGTTTTCTTCTCGTTCGAGTCGTTGCGCGGACTAGCCGTTATCGTCGATTTTCGTAGGTTCGTCGCTCGACGATTCGAAACCAAAGGTGGCTCGCGTTACACGCGGAAAACGTTCGACGCGAATCGCGAATCGCGAATCGCGCGAGAAGAATATCGTCGAAAGATCTCGAGGTAGGTTCGACGACGTCGGCAGCGTTGCCCATCGCGAAACGACTCGAATATCCGCGAATATCCTTGCAAAAGAAGACCTCGACACCCGGAGATCGATCGAGATAGAAATCGGACGATGCGGTGCGACGCAATCATCGCGATACACGGGTGTCGCGAGGCGTCGAGCACGACGTATCGCATACGGCATACGGCATACGGCATACATCCTATGGCACGCGGTACGCGGTACGCGACGCGCGACACACGGAACCGATTTCGAGAGAAACGATCGCAACGGTCGCAACGGTCGCAACGGTCGAGCATCGTCGCGGACGGTAGACGGAGAGAGAAAGAGTTTGCCCTCGAGTTTCCCTCGACCATAGCCGAGTTAATTTGTCGTTGGACGGAGGAATCTTATCGCCACGACCCTGGATAGGAATCGAACAACGGGACGGGACGGACGCGTTTACCTAACCCTACAAAGTCCGCGGGCTTCGCAGGATCGCAAATTCGACGGACGCGCAACGCCGTTCAGAAAGACCAAAGGAAATTTGGTTTTCTTCGAACAGATTTCTTTTTTCTTTTCGGTCCGAAGAAAAACGACGGACGCGAACGGCGGCGCAGAGACCTGACCTTGTCCGGTGAATCGAACGACACCGCGAATGCTTTCGCGGATACCTCAACGAATGCTTGCACGGAGAGAATAGGTCGCGCGGTCCCTTCTAATTAAATACCTCTGGTAGTGCGAGACGAGAAAGAGAAAGACGAAGAGGCAGAGAGAGAGAGCGAGCGGGAAAGACGAAAACAGATAGAGAGAAAGAAAGAGAGACGCGTAACGATTCCGAAACCCTTTTCGCACGGTACGATGTATCCAATTCCTTTGGGAAACCAAAAATCGTTCTAGCGGCCATCGATATCGAACGTCTCGAGTCTAAAATGTGAAAGACAGCCGATGCCTCGACTTTGCATCGTATTTTTCGAATCGATAGCTGCACCGACAGAGTACCGCCGGGCGGACGATCGTCGTTTTCGTCGTCGTTGAAACGGACACGGTCGGTGTAGAGTTTTCGGGTATATCCGTTCGAACGTACCGAAACGTTTCGTCGCGTAAACCGGTGACGCGTCGAACGGAAACAACCGCGACCGTTCATCGAAGAAAGAACATCGAGAAAATTAACGACGACGCGTATCGGAAAGCAACGGGTCGACGAGAAATCACCGGGACGTATCGACGCGATTGCGCGGAATTTGAATCCAGACGAATCCTTGGAAACGGATCGCGGGCAAAGGCAACGTCGAAAACGATATATCAGAGGCTGGAGAACGCTCTCGAAAATTCGATCGGACGTCGAGAGCCAAATTTCAACGACGACGACGACGACGACGACGACGACGACGACGACAACGCGTCGTACCTTGTCCGCGCAAAATTCCTTCTTCTTTGGCCTAGGATTTCTAAAAAAAATTGAACGCAGCCCACGACGCGCCTCGGATGCTTTCGATCGGCTATCGGCGCGAACGTTTGTTACCGCTTCGTGGGGTACTGGCTGCGACGACGAAGGGGAAACGAGAGATGAACGTACAGAGAAACCGAGGGTGACAGCGAGATGGCGAGGAAGCGGCAGAATAGCGGTAGCGGGGGAACGAGAAGGCGAGAAGGGGTAGGGACGGCGACGGGAGGGGTGGACGTTATGCAATCCTCCTCCCGACCTTCCCGAACGAATTTATTGTCGCTTTCCTTCGGCCCCGTTTCTCGTTCCGTGGATTTATTCGACCGTCTTGCTGGCCCGCTAGCACCGTCGCACGGCCCCGCCTCGCCGCAACGAGACGTCTTCGACTCGGACGTCTGCTCCGCGGATATTCGCTGGGTTAGGTCCGGTCGACGCGAAGATCGGTTCGGTCTCCGTCGTCTCGTCTCGCGCGTTCTTAGGTACGCGGTACGAGGTCGCAGGGACGGACGATCGAACGCTCGAACGCTCGAACGCTCGAGAGAATCTGCTGGTGTCTCCCGAACCTACCCGAACACCTTTCGCGAAACATACCGTCCCGCGGTACAGCCTCTTTGGCTGGAAAAGTCGAAACAACGAGAAACGCGACCACGAGGAAACCAAAGAAAACTATCCCCGAAGGAACCAGAGAGGAGCGATCCCCGGCTCCCCGGCTCCCCGGTTCCCCGGCTCCCCGGCTCTCCGATTCCCCGGCTCTCCACCTCTGTCGCTGCTCGCGGATACGAGAAAAATATTTAGTTAGCGTCGTCGATGGTTGGCCTACGCGCACGTGACACGCTCGACCATCTCGACCATCTCGACCATGGTATCCGACGAGGTCGCGGATCTCGATGGGAACTCGATGGGAACTCGACGAGACGTCGATGAGACGTCGACGGCTCGTTCTACTGACCTTTCAGGCGACGCGGGCTCTCACGAGGTCTTGTTACACCGTCGATCCGACACGCGCATCGTCGCGGACAGCACAAGTATCGCGATCGGGAACCAGCGCAACTAATAGTCCGTACGAGCATAGAATCTCGAACGAGAAGACAGGCACGGTCGCGATCTTTGCGGCGACGGTTGGGTCGCGTTTATGACCATTGCCGCGAGCGCGTCGTCGGGAGGACCGTTCTCCTGGCCGTTCATGCCAGCTCGTTTCTTTTCTTCGCCGTTTGCCTCGAATTCTCGCGGCAGACCCATTCACCAGCATGATCTCGCGCGATTCCTCGTTGCACACCCCTTCGTCATGCTCGCGTTCGAGGATGAACGGTTGTGGCTCGTCGTCGTCGTCGTCGTCGTCGTTGTCTTTGTCGTCTTCGTCTTCGTCTTGGTCTTCGTCTTCGTCTTCGCCTTCGTCTTCGGCTTCAACTGCAACTTCGACTTCAACTTTGATTTCGACTCGATCGAGACGATCCTGGTGGTGTCGTCGCGACGACACTCGTATCGCATAGCGAACGAACAACACCGCACCACAGCGAGTTCTCGATTCGACGGGA
>CM052087.1:14650243-14691078 GCA_028453745.1 Agapostemon virescens
TTCGACGGGTTTCGACGGGTTTCGACGGGTTTCGACGGGTTTCGACGGGTTTCGACGGGATTCGACCAGATTCGACGCGCGTCGTCGAGCTTCTACCGAGATCACCAACCGACTCGCGATAATATTCGGTGGTCGGTTACGCGCGCTACCGAACTACCCGTCTACCCGACTACCCGACTAGCCGACTAGCCCGCGGAGGATGCGCTCTCTCGACCCGAGTCTCTCTCGCGCTGGCACTGTGGCGAGAAGACGGTAACGCGGCTGGCATCGGGAAAAAGGGTTGGTGTGGGACGCGCGCGCGCGCGGTCACAGCGACCTGGCTGTCAACAGCGCCCGAGGTAGGCAACCGGACTGAGTCGCGCGCTTGCACACTGTCGGCGATAGACAGCGCGACCACCGGGCTCCGCCGCGCCGCTACCAGCGGACCAAACACGAACAAAATGGGAGAGAAACAGAGAGAGAGAGAGAGAGAGAGAGAGATAGAAAGGGGGGAAGAAGATATGGTTTCGACCGTGGGATCGAGGCGCAGAGGGTGGAAAACTATCCGAGAGGGAACGAGTTCTATCCGCAAGGAGATCGCGATTGGTGGGGATGAACGCGAGACGCGGACGGAGACGGCCGAGCAACGCGGCGGAAGCTCGCGAACCAGACGAGGGGAGGCTTTCGACTCCGGGGTGGTTCGTGCGCGCGGAACAGACTCGCCGACACGAGACCGAGTGGGAGGGAAGAAGGAAATAACTCGGGAAATCTGAGAGTGCACGGAGAAAGGGAAAACGAGAAAGCTCGACGGAGGGATCGAAAGAGGAAGAGAAGCCAGGAAACGTCGAGAGCGGGGGCAAGCTGGCCGGGAGGACGGACAAGAGGATGGACGGGGTGAATTAGGGAAGCTCGTTGGATCGAGATAGAAGAGACAGAGACAGAGACAGAGAGAGAGAGAGAGAGAGAGAGAGAGAGAGAGAGAGAGAGAGAGAGAGAGAGAGACGAGAATTCGCTTCAAAGAGAAACAGGACGGGCTTAGCGACTCGAGGATAGTGGGATCAGAGTCCGTTGGGGGGGAGGCGAATATCCGTAAGACGCGGCAGAGCAGCAGCAGAGAGGAAGAGGAACGGACAATAAACGAAAACGAAGAATTCGTTGAAAGATGGTAAACCGAGGAGAAAAGGAAAAGTACCGAGCAGAATACGGAAAGAGAAAGTTGTACGCGACGAAGAGAAGAACGAGCGAAGAAGCTTGTTCGTGGCAATGCGAGAAAACCGAGAGGGGTTGAACGTTACCTTTAGAAAAACCCACGAGACTCGACGGACATCGTTTTACGAAACGTCGCGTTCGGGCAAGATAAGATCGTGGGCCGAGGGTAAACGTTAAAATACGTTAAAGAACGGAGCGGACAAGGAAAATGAAAATGAAAGAAACGAGAAATAAAAGAAAAGGGAAGAAAGAGAGTTTGCGCGATAAAGAGGTCGGTCCCCCTCCCAAACCGAGTAGCAGCCTTTTGCTCAATGACTCTGCGAGTACCTTCGGAGAAATGCTTTTCTCGTAATTGAATCGTTGCCGGCGGAGCGCGGGAGAAAGACTCGTCGTTGGCGTATCTCCTTGAAAAATACACGCTTTTTCCATGTATTTATTCTCGGCGTTGAACAACGGGCGGTCGGGGGCGGGATGGGGTTGGTGGAAGCCGGTAGGGGCGGATGGCTGAAACGGGAATGGCCTGGGGTGGGAAATTAATCCTTCGAACGTGATGTCCTCGAGGCGGCACGTGTTACGGATATATGTAGTCGAGCACGAGCACGACCACGACCACGACTACGACCGCGACCACCACGACCACGACCATGACCACGACCACGACTACGACCACGACCACGACCACGACCACGACCACGACGATTTCATAATTTCTATTCACGGTCTACAATAATCGAAAACCTTAAGGTTTAAATAGACGAGGTTATGCAACGGAAATAACCGGTATCGATACAACTGCACACTGTATCGGTGTGAAATAGGAAAAAAGAGACGGGTTAAGGGGTGAGAAAGGGGAAGAGGCGGAAATAGGCAGAAAAGTCTGATCGATTTATTATCTTAAAAATAACTGGTTGTCCAAGTGGCGCGCGCAATTTAAAAAATTTTCTTCAATGAATCAAAGATTGCTTACCAATTCGCGTGGACGTTCGACGTTCGACGACGACCACGACGACGACCACGACGACGACCACGACGACGACGATCGATCGATCGGAAAAACGACGGTGTTGGTCGCGCGTGATTAAAGCGGCGCATCTTTTCCATATCCCGGATCAATAATCGACGTATTCTTTCAGAACGACGGTAGAACGCATGCCGGCAGAAGCCGAGAAAGTTGCGGCGGGGTCGGACGAAATATTGCCAACGCCTTGATCAACCTTGGTCTGAACACCACACGATTAATATCCGTTGTTGGCAACGATCAACCTGGCAAAGCTATAATTAAAAGTCTCGGAGATGGAGGCTGGACCATCGAGCAGTTGTCGAATATGGCCACGGCTAGGTATGCGCATCTCTTCCCCCTGTTCGTTGACGGTTTAGAGTTTACAGTTTAAGGGTCTTCGGTTTAAGGGTTACGGTTTACGGTTTACGGTTTACGGTTTACGGTGTATGGTGTACGGTTTACGGTTTACGTCGACGCGCTAATTTTCAACCAACGACAAGACCAAGACTCGGATGTTGTTGAAATACTGTATCGATAACCCAATGTTACCACAGAAACGAACGACGAAAGATTCGCAAAGGACACGCTTGCATCCGCCGCCCTGAAACAGTATCAACGATAAAAATAAAAGCCCGCCAAGAGCCGCGAATAAACCATTCGAAATAAAAATATGCAGTCGCGGAGTTCCCTGGCGAATTCAAGGTTCGTTCGCGGTCTCAGGTTCGAGAGAAAGTACTGTTTTCGCGCGGTAGCAAATCCAGAGACACGAAAAACTCGTTGTTGGCGTTAACAGGTGTATCGGCTAGCGAGCAAAACGGAATAACCATTCACCTCGTGGACAACCGCGCGAGACGCGAGACGTTCGCACAAGTTTGCCCGAGATTTTCGTATGTTCGTTAGTCTATACTTTTCCCTCGTTCCGAACGATTTCTTTTCTTTTCTTTCGCCAACAAACGACGCTTCCGATTTACCGTAAAATCTTTTAAACAAACGTTCACGTATATTTTATCCTTTTTCTTTTTCTAATTCAAGGTGCACCGTGATAATCGATTGCAAAGGCGAATGTCATTTTGGAATCGGTGAAATGGACATTTTCGCCAATATGAATCCCGAAATAGTGAAAAAACATCGAGCCTGCGTGGAAAATGCCAGCTTCATCGTTCTCGATGGTAACCTACCCAAAAATACTATCAAGTATGTTTTGGATCTAGCCAACCATTCGAAAATTCCAGGTCAGTGATGAGAATTCGCCTTAGTTTATTCGTACGAATATTATTCCCCTCTCTCTTCGACGACATCTTTTCGAAATACACTACGGACGATTCTTGATGTTGAGAAATTTGTACGTGTCAAAGAACTGTATACGCTACAGTACGATTAACAGGTAACGGAGATATCTCGCAACGGTGAACGTGCAATTCCAAGGCTTTACACAGATATAAAAATTCATTCGTTCCTGTATTGTTGCGCCAAGCATTTTTTCTTTCTAATTGCATGTACAAAACTATAATATATAAGTATGTATAAACAGTTTCCTTACTCTAACCGCATGAATCTCTTAAAAAATGGACGGAGTTAAATAGCAAAGTACACGCGCGTAAACTCGATTGCACGCTACTTTGAAAGCAGATTCGGTATTGCGATTCTCTCGAGCTGTGCACAACTCTTATACGTGTATAAATTTATGGAGTCTACGATCGAGAAATTCGATTATATGTATCCGCCTCTTTGCAACCCTTGATGCGTCTGCGGATTAGGCTGCATCTGCATCACCAAATTGCGAGATTCTTTGCGCAACCTGTGACCGGCTTTGGCGTCCAGGTATAAGAAAAATGCGGCCAACCAATGAAACATGAACGAAACGACGGCTAACGCGTACGACCAGGATAGATGATTAAAATTTGGATACATTAACCAATCCCGGCGCCAACATTGTCCGCCGAATATCGACACAGCCAGAAACAGTAGCGTACCTGAAACATTCGAGGTCGCGAACGTAAGCCTTGTACCGCAAAATCGTAATAACTACCAGCTAAACGTATAGTTTCGTCCAAAGTGGAATACTCACCTGCACCCGAGCAACACAAAAAGGCAGACGCGGAGAGCAGCCATTCGTTATTCAATACAAACTTCAATGGCCAACGCGTTAACGTTAACGCGATCGTAACTTGCGCCGCGAACGAAAGTAAAAGGGCAACCGTAACAAACGTTTGCACTACCAACAACCAAACCGGCAGCAGCCACTCTCGAATTACGTAGTACTCCTCTGAGAAAATGTGATGACATCCGTCGAACTGTTTGTCGAATTGATAGTACGGATATCGGAATTCTTTGAAACAATATTCCCACAATCCCATGTGCTTGAAACTACTGAACGTTTCTTGATACGATTCGATCCAGTAAGGACTGAAAACAAGTCGGTTGAGTAGTCGTACATGCAGCGATTGCGCAAACAATTCGCAATACATCGTAAATAATTACCATTTCGAAAAAATAATTACCTTGTAAATGCCATTACCAATAATAGCCCAGCGATGTACGTGATCAGTCCACCAAACACTACCGCGTCTAAAATAACATACTCGACGGTTAACAGAGGTTAAGGATGCTATTTTATTTTTTTTCCGTCGAACATGACGGCTATTAAAAGTAAACGATTTAATGCTACTTACTTGACGCGCGATGATATTCCTGTTTATCGACCGACATTGTCGATTATTCCAGTTTGTTGGTAAAAAAAAAAACTCAGAACCGATCCGAGATTGACAGAGTTTGTTAACTCTTTGTTTATAAACTTATGGAAACGCCAAGTTCTATCGGATCGTACACCACAATGCCACGCCTCTCGCCATCGTGCCAGTGCACTGCTACCAACGTGTCAACGCGCCAACTGCCAACCAAAACAATTGATGACGTTGGTAAAGCGACTGCCTGTATGAAATCGTTTCTGTTTAAATTGATATTTTGGTATGCGTAGACTGAAATTTCTCGAAAAATCTAACTACTGGAGAACAATACAACACAAACAAAAACAAACATTTCTTTTTACATTTAGTTACGTCTTTATTGAAGTAAACATGTGATACAAAACGTTATAAATTCTGTACCTAAGGACGGATCTCAAAGCAAATTTATTATATATAAATTCACCGATGGCAGTGGACGTTTACACTATAAAATAATTCAGTATTCAACAATTTATGCTACGTTTTGAAAAAAAGCGAGAAAAACAAAATATCGTTCATCAATTTTGTTCTACATTATTCTCCTCTTTTTCGAGCGTATACTGTACAAGAAAAAGTAATACTCTTTGTTCTTTTTCTCACTTTCTACTATTAACTTTCGGAAATATTAATGCATAACGGAACGAGGGGAGAGAGAGAAAGAAAGAGAAAGAGAGAGAAGAAAGAGAGAGAGAGAGAGAGAGAGAGAGAAAGAGAGAGAGAAAAGAGAAACAGTGATGAGTGAGTGTACCTCTCTATAGAAAATACTTCTACATATCCTGTGTATATATAAAACATTGTACAAAAATACAAATCTTGCATAATACCATACTTTGTACTTAAAGTAGCAACAATTCTACCTTAACATCTATATAATTCTACTATTCTAAACATGCTAGTATGGACGGAATAATTTTACAATATTTTGGTACTAAAGTGTCGTGCGAGTCTTTTACAGCAAAAAATTCCATGCTCAAGTACGAGACTCGAGCTCGAATTTTGTTTGAGATTCTTTCAAGTATTCCCTCTTCTTGCGTTGTACGGATGCCTCCACGAGAAAAAGTACACCTGTCACTATAGTCAGTACGCTACCTACGGCTGCCATTATAAACGACCAGCCAAAAAAATTGTTGGCATGTCCAGGCATCCAACCATTTGTGTTTCCAAGGCAAGCAAATATAATCACTGCCAGTCCTCCGCTTATACCACCGACCAGCAACAAATATCCAATGGTGAAAATGAGCTGTATATACCTTTTTTGTTCGGGATCGCAACACAAAGTGAACAACAATATCAACACCAATGATACCAAGCTTAATAAGAAACATAGAGTGAAGAAAAACTGTGTTGCAATCATGAATGCTGTAACAAAAGCAACGGTCACAAAAATATAAAACACATAGTATGGTTCATGGTTCAATTGCGAAAAACGAATGACAAAAAGATAAAAACAAAAACTTACGAGGTAGTAGAAAGCCACGAATGTCGGAGTATCCTGCTGTGAAAGGATCATAAACCCATCTGCAACCAACGAAGAAACGCCTGGGCGCGTCCATTTCCTGAGGATTCGGCAGAGACCGAAAACAGTGGGTCCAAAGACCCAATTTATCGAGTTTCGCGCCAGTGATCCGATAATCGCTCACTAACCATGCTGGTGTGCCGAATGCGACGCAAACGCAGACGAAAGCAACGATGTAAACACCGACTCCGATATTGCCGGAGAAGCTTCTCTTCTTCATCGTGAAGAATCGTTCAGCGAACGATAGAAATCACGACACAGAATAGAGCGTACGACGTACGACAAACGACCGTTTCGAATCCACCGATCCAGTAAAGATCCCACGGTATTAACCACACCCAAACACGTTATGTTGTGTGCTGGCCATGTAGCATAGCATCTAACCTAACCTTGTAAAACCATGAGTATTCCACGAGCACAAACCACCAGTAGCTACCAGCAAACGGTTCTCAATCGGTCGTAGGAAATATTATTTTTCAAAGACAATTCGAATTTAATTATGCCTTGAATAGATATTTTCGTTCCTTTTTTCATGTAAATTATTGTATAAGTAAGAAAACTACAGTATGTACAATGAATTAATCATCGAATGTAACAAAAAAGATGGCATATCAACCTCTTGAAGTTAGGACATGTCCTGTTACTTTTTACGAATTTGAAATTTGAAAAGTTCGTTTTATTTGTAATGCGAAACGCCTATATCAAATAGAAATCGCTATCTCGTACACAATGAGAACATTCACTGTAAATTCTCATTGTAACGATATTATGTTACATCGATGTTTCACCTAAACTCGAAATCATTTCCAATCCTCTGCTAGCAAGTATCCAGATTTAAAGAAATCGTCGACAAAAACATTCGAAAGCAATTCCTGAACATCTTTCAAGCCGACAGTTGCGAATTTATAATTTCTACTCGACCTACACGCCCATCTGTAGATCTTTAGTCATATTTCTTGGAATGCGCGTCACTTTTACCGTCGTTCCACTCGTGATTCATTCAGATGCAATTCACATGACTTACTTACAATTAGTTCATAAGCGACGCTTCGACTTCCTGCATATCATTAAAGAAATTGCTTATTCTCATGGTTCACTCATTGCGTTTTATACGTAGTGCGCTTTTCCGACGATATTTATTTATATCCATATTTACACTCTTCGCATAGTTTCTCTATGTTTCGACAGAGTATTGTAATATTATCGTACGTCAAAGAAAATTAATTTTTTATCGAGAATCCCGTAGAAATTGTTATTCCTCTGAATTGATTATGTCGAAACTTCAAAGAAATGTTTATCTTCGTTTGAATCAGAAAGGACATCATACAATTCGGTATGACCAAGTAAACTGACACAAATCTTCTTATACTTCTACGTACATGGTTTATTCGAAACAGTTTTGCATTGATATGTCAACATTAAATCGGGTATAACTTTAAAAATACAGTATTTCTGTGCATTTGAGATGTCCCTGGAGTTAGATTCGCGTATCATAAAATAGATTGATCGTACATATACATACATACACATACATATATAGGTGCATATGCAAAAAATAATACGCATATACGAACAAACATGGTTATGCAAATTACACTTAACGTTAATCAACTTTGCGACAATGTTGATAACTGTCGATAGGTGTAGAAGATATGCTTTCCAGGTGCGAACGACACGGTGTACGAAATTGTACAAGTCGTTGATTAAAATAGGAGCTAAACTGGGTCAACGACTTACACCTGACGTCGATCTTCGTGCACGCAATCTTAGTCGTAACTCACGTTGAATTATTTCCCCCGATAGTAAAATGGGTCACCGCTTGACCGTATTCTACCCTTTGCAACTTAATTGTTCTTCCCTAGAAATGCTATTGATTTCTTAATTACAACAAAACATATTATGGTTCGGAAAGAATGATATGATAAAATAGAAAATTTAAAACCAATTACTTTATTGCTTCAACTTTTCATACAATTTTTTTTTTTATATTATATATCTAAAAGATTACAACAAATATACAATATTTATTTGGATTTAGACCATGCTATGGTTTCAATTACACGTTTAATCGTTTAATATCATTACTATTTACAGACTCTTAGTCTCTTTGCATGAGATTCCTTATTTCTATGGACGGCTTCGTAGCGTTAAATATTCTATAAAAACAAGTAATAAATGCATAATTTACTTGCGTTAAACATTAGAAGGGTATACAAAATATCTTTTTTGATCTTCGGCTGTTCTAATATCGATACTATATTATCGCATTCGTTAGTTAACATAGGAGTTTGCATGCAGTGGAAATAATACTTATCAGAGTAATGAGTATAAACGTAAAAATATATAATAGTCTATAAAAACGTTGCACCAAGCTTACTAGAAACGATTCTACGTAAACTGTGCCTAAACTCGACGGAGTCGTGCGTGGTTTTCCATTGCTTTAAATAATTTAGGGGAGATTAGTGTTTTCATTTTTCAATACTGCGATTAGATGGTTGTATGCGTCTTTTGTTCTTCGTTCAATATTCTCTCTTGCTTCTTCTTGTGTCTACGTCCTTCGATCAAGAAAAGAACACCAGCAAGAATCAAAAGAAAACTGCCGATCACAGCTAACGCGTAGGACCAACTAATCTCGTTATGTTCCCAGATCGGCATCCAATCTCTGCCATCTCCTCGGATACCAAATATAATAACAGCTATGACACCGCATATTCCACCCAATAATAAATTTCCACCGGTAGCCCACAAGAGTAACTGGTATTTGTCGTGTTGTCGTGAACAACACGCGTACAATATCGTTAGAAAACTCCCTATCAATAGTAGAGTTAGACACAATGTGAAGAAGAACTGTGTCGCCACGAAAAAGGGTGGTAGAAGAATGTCATGAATTATGTAGTATTCTTCCTCGAACACCCACCAGCAGCCATAAAATTTTGTGTCGTACAAATGATGGGGATGTTCGAATCCTTGGAAACACACCTGCCATAAACCTATGAAAGAAAACATTTCATTATAAACTAAGGATGCAATTCGATAATGAATTTTACTGAAAATTTGTTGCTGCGATTGATAAAATTGGCAACCGATTGACATCGTAACTGAAGTATAAGAATGCACAGTGTATCCATTTTGTAGCAACAAAAATGTTGAAAATCAAATTACCGATTTTAATAAACTTCGGATTTTCCAATATCCCGTCTGTTTGAAGCCAATTGGGTGTGGTAAATGCAATCACTATTAAAACAAATGCTACTGCCGTGCATATCGCAGCAGCCTTTCCATTTCGAGTTTTACCCATTATTTGCCTATTACTATAAGCCTACTACTTTGTTAATTGTTTATTAACAGATTTACCGAAGCAACAATATTTATTTTCAACTGCTACAGCGTGTGGTCAGACAGGAATGTATACATACATGCACAGCACACAGTAGCATCCTACACGTACGTTTTCTCCATGAAACAGAATGTTCATAGAGGGCGATCGTTCTTAAAGGACGCAAAAGATAGGAATTTCTTACCGCTTCCACGGCGCTTCGTACCAAGTTTCTTAGCGATTTATTTGAAATATTTGCGAAATCGTAAACTTCGAACAGAAGCCAACGAAACTAATATATTTTACTTCATAGCTATATAAATCGTAATACAATAGCGATAAATGTTATACTGTACCTGGGAATATATAAAATAATTTTTTCAGTTTGGTACGAGCCTACGGACGTGAAAAAAGCAACAAAAATATTTGAAGCAGGAGCACAATGGCAGAATGTTTTACATTTCGTATCTCCCAACAGGAACGAGTTGAAAGCAATTGCAAAATATTTTGGAATATCAGTGCCCGAAGACAAGTCGAGTACAGATTTAGAAGAAGTAAAAGCAATCGCGGAACATGTAGCGGAATTTGTTCCAGTAGTTATCAGTACATTGGGATCCCACGGAGTATTGGTAAATCATTAAACGCAACTTGAAAGATACTTCATGTATAATAAATAATTGGCATGCACAACAGTTCGGTTAACGTGTAATCTCGTTTGTTGCAGGTTGTTCGTAAAGCCTTAGGGAACGATACGTTTTACGATAACGAAGGTAAATTGACTGTAAATACCATGATAACTTCGCGTTTGTATCCACCATTGTCTTACACTTTCGAAGATTCGAATGATACGTTCAACGTAAGCGGCTGCGGCGATTGTCTTACGGCAGGAATGATTTATGGGATTCACAAAAATATGATCGAGACTGATTGCCTTTCTTTATCCTTAAAGGCTGCCGCGTTGTCTTTGATATCGCTAGATGCGGTTCCTACCTCGCTTTCATCGCTGTGTAATGATACCAAAAATATGAAAAAACTTAATCGTTAGAGAACGTGAAAAAATTGTACGTTTCTAAATCTATTTCCATAAAACTATCTTAATAAGGTTCCAGAATCTAAATCGCTAGAAAAAAGTAACTCTCTTCTAATCTATTTTTCTACAAATCTCGGATTTTTCAATTTTTGTTATTCGGATATGTTCGTGTCAGTTTTCTTCTTCTTCCACAGAGAGACATATTCGTTGACCTTGAATTTTCGTTTGCATCCCTCATAGTTCATGTACCTTATTTTGCCAAATATATCTCTTTCTGTCCAACCATGGTCGTGAATGCCGCATATCGACCACGCACAACCTAACGAAATAAACACATGGTTCGATTACAATGCTATATTAAAGAAATAATGTTGTACATGACACGAGCGTAACACTCGCCTACATAGCCATTAGGATCACAGCCATCTATACTGTATTTATTATTTAAATAATTGGCCCATTCTAAAGCATTTTCAGCTGTTTCGGTCCATTCCAATATTTTCTTTGCCCAGTACATTCTCAAAAATCCATGCATTTTTCCTATTGTTACCATTTGATTTTGACAAGCATTCCATAAATCATCATGGGTCTCAGAGTTTTCCAATTCGTGTAAAGAATAAATGTATTTTCTTTTATCCTTCCTGTGTATAAAATATATTGATAGTAAATATAGAGACGATTTAGAATGACTTACATAAAGAAAAGGCTACCGATGTTTATTCAGTGTTTCCACAGCCCATGCACAAGCGCCTTTAACGAGATCGTAGTTTTTGTTGTAAAAACAAAAATTATCGCTAAGTTCCCGCCGTACAATACTTTCCTCCATAAAGGATTCAACCGACTTTGGATACAATCTTTTATATTCCTGTACTTCCAAAATACAACGCTGTACCGATATCATGCCAAAATGAAACCAAGGAGATAAATTGCTAGTTACATTCGATAAAGGGTCGTTGCGTTCAGTCGCATACTTTTTTAAACGATTTTGTAAAAAACTTTCCAGTTCCTTAATACCATTTTTATATCCTGGCTTTGCCCATGAAATTTCACCTACTGTTCTATCTATTCCTGTCTCCTCCAGAGCCATTTTCCAATTAGTTTTTCCAAATTTTTCATTCGACAAATATGGATGTTTTACAATAGGTGGAAATTCTGTCAAAAATTCATTCAATTTCACATTGATTTTACTTCGAATCGTTCTAGCTGCAAACTCTTGCTTTTGCGAAGCTTCCCAACAGGGCACAATATTGTGCGCATCTACCTTATAGAACAAACGAATTTGCATATTCTTTTACTTTATTATATAATAGATAAAACATTAATAAGAAAATCAGTTTGTTTACTTGACAAAACGGCACATCTTCTGGTAGCTTATTTTCTATATTATCCAGCCAAGACATAGGTAATTTCAATGGGCAAAAATCTGCGATTACAGCCCCAATCTTATATGTTCTTACAAATTTAACGATGTTGTCATTTGGTTCTCCATATAGAAGATGAAAATGTATATTTAACATATTGCATTCTTCTTCAACTTCTTCTAATCCTTGTAATAGAAATTTGTAATGTCGTATCGAAGCTTCCAAAAGGTTTGACATTAAACAGAAACACACGTGAAGAGGTAGCTTATTCTTCAAAGCAGTCCTTTGGGCAAAGAGCAGAGCCCAATTATCTTAAAAAATGCAAAATCATTTTCAATAATTCAAAGTGTATGAAACGTCTATGTATGAAAATTTTACATATGTTTACATGTATATATTGCAGGTAATAATATCGATATTAGAAAATACCTTGTACTCTAATGTCGCGAAACATCCAGTACAATATCCCCTTACAACCATCTTTAACATCGTTCAATTTGCTCAATAAACGAACACGTTTTTTGTTGAAAGCAAACTTGTTGATGGATTCGGCTGTCTGGAAGAAATTTCAAACATCAAATAAAAAAAGAAATGCGATGTTTCATAATGAGAAACCGATAGTACATTTTTTCTATTATTCATAAATTTCTCTATCAGATCCGATGATTTCTTTCGCTTTGACAGCTTTGGCTCATCCATATTTTAATAATTGTATCATATACAATCAACAATACCTCACAATATATTATATGAAATTGTTAATAACATATTCACTGCTATTGCTTACATTTTACTTTCGTATACAGTAGACGCAACTTGTAATCCCGAATTATACCGCGCAATAAGTATAATCATTGTAGATCCTAGAATTTCTGATCTAGAATTACTCATAGTCTATATGTATATATACATATAGTTTAGTCTAGTTTATTTGGTATATCACTAGCAATAAAAACATAATATCGAATAGCATTTCATAAGCGTAGAAATGTGTCATAATCATGAAGCATTTTTGAAAATCCTATAAAATCGATTTGTTATTTATCGTATTGTTTAATTTATAACTTGTAGTTTATAGAAATTTATCATCAAGAAAATCACTCCATTCCTTTGAGGTTTTGTCAGAAAACATGCATGGTCGGGGGGGGGGGGGGCTCCCCTATAGGATGGTGGTGGTGCCCTCTTGCAACAATATTACAAAATCATTTAACTAGTTGTTTAAGTATTTTTACGCAGATGGCAATGCACACTTTTCATCGAAACTACTATTACGTGTAACGTCGTTGAAACGGAATTTTATAATCGATATGATTCTAAAAAGATCATATGTTGTTATTTATGGTAATGTAACATGAAATTGTTGGGATTTCAAAGTGGATGAATTACTTACACGTTATTCGTCATGTACTTTCAATGAGGTGTCAGTACACATGCGGACTGTTCGTTTGAACGCGGTCAGTTCAGAATTTAAAATCGCTCAATCTGTGTTTATCGATGATAACTGTCCTGATATTTTTGTCATCGATTATTTCCATAAATCTGTTTATCAATATCATTTTCATAAAAAGAATAATGACATAAACGCTATTTGATATAAATTAATTGACCAGGGATACATTCGTTCCAACGAATCGTTCCAACGATATTCGACAAAACAGTGACAAAATTAATTGTGATAATATTTTTAGTTACATTATACAAACATAAAATCTGTATAGAAAATAGAAGATAATAATGACATAATAAGATAACAGAGAAACGCGTGTACAAGATTCCATAAAATCTTGTTAACAAAATCGGATAAACAAATTAGATTACAAATTATTTAAATATTTTTCTATTTTTTCTTTAAACATCGTTTTTAACTAACTAACACGCGACGAACACTTTTCACGTTGAAGGTTATGTAAATTTGATTTGAAATTGAAATCAGCAATAACCAGTTTAAATAACATATTCCTGTTTTATTCGTGGCAATGTTAGTACATACTGGTGTAAAAGTAGTAATAATTATTTCAACTAATTACAGCGTTGTACACTTACATTTTTAGTATCAACTAATAGATAAATGCTACGTTAAGTTTTTTCGAGTTTAAGGGCGAACAAAATAAAAAATAATTTATAAAAACTGAATTGTCGGTGACGGAAAATGTAAAATTGTTAAAAACAACTATACATATAAAACGTGACTGAATTTAAGAATAGGTTCACTGTGTAATGAAGGCGTGTGTGCAACCATTTTGTAGTTTCGATAACTTCTTCAGACTGTAAATTGTTACCGTCAACATTGATTCTCAAAGTACGAGTCTCCAGTGTGTTCAGATAGGTAATTAACTAATGTGTTAAAGAAGAAAACATCGAATTGTAACGTAATTTCATAAGGGTCATGGAGGCCCGACCACACGAACGTATTAACGAAACCGAGTAGCTATTCGATTCAGAATAAACAGCGTTGTGACACGCACTCACACAACGTAGAAATGTGCGATGCTTTTCGGACGAGCAATGACAAAAGTTGTCGCGGTGGGGGGATCGCCAATGGGAAGAGGTGTCTGTCGGTCACGTGTTTCGCGACGCAGTGCAACCACGAGCAGAACGAGAGTATCGTCAACAGAGACGAGCTAGACACCGGAGAGAGAAGGTCGAGTTTTGCTCCCGCTGCGCTGCAACAAAGAAAGAGGGGACTAGTGAGAAACAAAGAGAGAGAGAGAGAGAGAGAGGGAAAGGGAAGCGAGACGGTAAGAAAAGAGATGGAAGATCAAGGAGGACAGAGATTGTAGAGGAGAAATAGAGACAGAAGATATTCGTGGCACGTAAGAGAGAGAAAGATAAAGGAAGGGCTGGGAATACAAAGTGAAGAGGGGAGCGAACGAAAAGAAGAAGCGGACGGGCTGGCATACGGACCTGTCCGACTCCGACTCACGACGATTTCGCGATCTCGTGGTTCGTGGCTGCTTTTCAGCTGCTATTCTGCGTTGCTCTATACCAGCCACATTCGAGCTCCAGAGCTGCACGACAGTAGTAACAGTAGATTCGGTTCGGTGTAGAGGGAAAGAGAAAAAGAGTCGTTATTATATATATATATATATATATATATATATATTTACATACGTATATATATATATATATATACATATATTATACATATATATATACATATATATTACATATATACACACATATATATATACATATAAATAAATAAAAAATATATATATATATATGTATGTATATTTGTATATATGTGTATATATATATATATAAATTCACACACGCGCTCATACCACGCGCATATACACAAATACATATAGACATATACATGCGTATATGTATATATAAGAAGAGGGAAAGAAAGAGATAGAAACGAAAAGAAAGAGAAAGAGATCGAAAGAGAGTAAGAGCGAAGCGGGCGCCGTTACGATAAAAGAAGTTTTTCGGAGAGCGTATTCGGGAGAGCGTTCAATGGTCGAAGCAGCTATGCGCCACGCCGTCGTAGGGCTGTTAGCTAGCTAGTTCTGACTACGGGAGGTCTCGGGCCGCAGTTACGACCTCGAGAGAACGAGCGAGTTCGCCTCGCGAAGATGACCATAATAGTCTTTTTGATCGACACGTCGGCCTCCATGAATCAGAGGGCATATTTGGGCGGGCGACCCACGCTTTTGGACGTAGCCAAGAGCGCCGTGGAGACTTTCGTTAAGGTACGCCAGTCACACAGCTTTCCCGGCTCTCTCTCCCGGTTGTGAGTTAGGCCGAGTTATCGGTGTTGTCGTGGTTGTGATCGTGAACGTGATCGTTGTCATCGTTGTCATCGCCGTTGTCGTTGTCGTTGTCGTTGTCGTTGTCGTTGTCGTTGTCGTTGTCGTTGTTGCCGTGACAGACTCGTGCCATCCTCACCACGGAGAGAGCAACGTGGATAACTGCTCTAACTTGTATTGGTTCCCTCGTCGTCAAGCCTCTTCTTAGCCTTTTGATCTTTCTTTTTTCAGGTGAGACAGAGATCACCGGAAAGTCGTGGGGATCGTTACATGCTACTGACCTTCGAAGATCCACCTCAGAATATTAAAGTATGTTTTCTTTCGCATTTCACTTCATCTTTGTTTTTTCGCACCTTTCGTACTTTTCATCTTCCTCTTTCGTCCCTTTTCTATGATATTTCCCGTTTCTCTCATTTTCCATACAGATGCACAAATTACGCGCGCGCGCACGTACATATGCATACAACCATATACACATATGCGTACGCACGCACGCACGCTCGTATTCACACACACACACACACACAAAATGTTGTGTTACCCATAGACATAGATGAGCTGTGATTTTTAAACAATAAATGGTATGCAGATTATTTTACCTAAAATATTAGCTCATCATAATGGACTGTATAGCATATATTGACATTGTTATGATTGTTGAAGTATAGTTACATTAGGGATAAAAGCGTGTAGTCATAAGTATTCTTTACAGAAAAAGCAACTTAAATACAATTGAAACATTGGTTATTGCACGATCAAAGCTTGATACGTTAGTAGTTTCAATGCTATATAGGCAAATCTCATGTTTTCAGAGTAGATGTTCTTTTATCATGCGCAATCTGGTCGATGTGTTTGGGCTGGTTATTGTGCTGTTACACTTTTCTGTTCGTTGAATATTCAATATTCAATGAGAAAACAACAAATTACACCCATGCAATTGTTATATGTATATTTTGTTATGAAAATACAGTGTTGTAATGGTATGCAAATGGGAATTTGCAGATGAAAGTCTTCTCTCTCTCTCTCGGATACAAGCATGCCAAATTTACAAAACCGATACTCACAAGCTGAATGGCAAGTCACACGTTGTCGAGTACCTTTATCCTCTCTATAGAAGCCCTTGTATTGTTTCTATTCAAAATACTTTCCAGCATATCTCTAATTTGTTTTAATTTTTCAGGATCGTGTACGGTGATCAGGCTTGTGGCTCAAGAAGGGGTCACGGTTGAATAATATTATAAGGATTAAGGTACTGTCGCCTGTTTAATAATGGTAAGGAAGTGGAAAAAGTATCTACGCGACACCAGGCCCTGAAACAGTAAAGAATCACCATGGGAAGCCAAAGATAGTAAACTAAAAACTATTGTCAATGCGATAGAGAACAAGGCCTGCAAACTTTTCATGGCTGTTCTTCATTGTCTTAATGTCTAATGTCGCGTAGTAGCCTTTCCTGTTCCTCCATTATTTCACAACTTCAGTGACAGAACTAGACTAACTCTTTCTTGGTCCATTAGCCTTATCATCGTTTTTCATTCAATTCTCTTGATAATAAATTTAAAGTTTTAACGATCGAGTCATTTCCACAACTTGCATTTGACCGACCAAAAAATATATTCTTTTTCTTTTAGGCTGGCTGGAAAGAAAATTTAGCGACGTTCATGAACGAGCTTAAGAATTTACAATGCGTCGGATTAACAACACTAGGTGCCGCTTTAAAACATGCTTTAGACGTTTTGAACATAAATCGTATGCAGACTGGTATAGACACGTATGGTCAAGGAAGATGCCCCTTTTACTTGGAGCCTTCGGTAATCGTTGTTATTACGGATGGAGGAAAATACACCACCACTAACGGAGTAAATCAGGATGTAAGCATTTAAGGAACAGCATTAATATGTTTAAAAAAGACATTTTATTGAATATAGTTGGAGGAGACTTGATAATTGTTCGAATTTGTGTCAACAGTTTACATTGCCAATGCACTCGCCTATCCCTGGATCCGAGCTGACAAAGGAGCCATTCAGATGGGACCAAAGATTATTTTCTTTGGTATTACGGCTCTCTGGAACACCAGCTGTTGAGAGAGATACGGGATTAGTTGCGAGCGACTCGTCTCCTATCGATGCTATGTGCGAAGTTACCGGCGGTACGTATAATATATGCACGTGTATTGTACAACGTTTTCAGTAGAATTCGATGTATCTTACCGCGAACGATAATTAAAAAACCGAGTATTCCTTTATAGGTCGTTCGTATTGTATAACATCATTCAGAATGATGATGCAGTGCATAGACTCTTTGGTACAAAAAGTTCAATCCGGTGTGGTAATCAATTTTGAGAAGATTGGACCAGATCCTCCACCTTTGACGAATGAAGCGCAACACGCGGACGAAGACGAGAACGAAGACGAAAATAACGCGACAAACGGAAATCGAGCACAATATCCGCTTAATTCGATGGTACCTCCTGGAAACACGGCATGGCATTCTTGTAGAAGACTCATTTATGTTCCGCGATCAGCGCAGAAAGGTTTTGCAGTCGGATTTTGGCCGATTCCCGAAAGTTTTTGGCCTGATTTGAGTGCTAGTTCTCTGCCTCCTAGGTCGGCGCATCCAAACGTAAAGTTTACTTGCACCAGCCAGGAGCCCATGGTGATAGAAAATCTTCCATTCGATAAATACGAGTTAGAACCGAGTCCGTTAACACAATACATTTTAGCCAGAAAACAGCCAACAATTTGTTGGCAAGTTTTTGTAGCCAATTCGTATAAATCTAGCGACGTGGGTCATCCGTTTGGATACTTGAAAGCAAGCACAAATCTAACGTGCGTGAATTTGTTTGTAATGCCCTATAATTATCCGGTGCTTTTGCCTTTGTTAGAAGAGCTGTTCAAAGTTCACAGATTGAAACCAACCAACGAATGGAGAACGCAATTTCAGAATTACATGAGAACCATGCCGACTTACTATGCAGCGGTATGTGATCAATTGATTTTGTAACTAACAGTTATACGATCTTATTTGTTCGTCAGTCACGTGTTATACAGTATTAATACCGCGCATGCTTCGATTACAGTCTCTCAGGAGGGCTTTAACTAGAATGGGAGCGCCAGCACCATTGGCACAAACATTAATTCCGGATAATATGGATAATTCTTTGTCCTATAGCGTCTTAAATTATCTAAAGCGACTGAAAAATCAAGCGAAAATCGAATTCGATAGACTTTGCAACGAAGTTCTTTCGAAACAACTCGCTGCTGCCAGCATGACAAAGAATTTAGTAAACGGTAGTACAACAACAATAACAGATGGAGTGAGAGTTATTCCAAGAACTCCGCTCAAGAAAGATTTGGTAACTATTTGAAAAATTATTCTAACTTTGACTCTGCGCTGTCATTGATAATAGAAATAGTGGTAACAATACTAATTATAGGTGTTTCCTCATAATAGGTTTCACATCCGTTACTGCAGGATAAGTTTACTGGGCTGAGGGATCAATTAAACGAGTTTGGTGGTTTCGTAGTTGGATTAGTTCGAAATCAACAGCGAGGCGCACACAGTTACCGGAATGCGTTCGACGTTCCTCGGAAATCCCTTTTGGATCAAGTGGTCAGAATGCGTGCCAACTTTTTACAACCTGGATTGTTACACACCAAGTTACTCGACGACGATTACGTTCACTCTATGCCCTTAGCACAAATGGGAAATTATCAGGAATACTTGAAGCGTATGACTCCGCCTTTAAGAGAGATCGAAAGCGTTCCCGTGAGGCAGCATATGTTTGGTACGTACTCGAAATAACAACTGATACAAATTTGATTCGCAAAAGTCGAACCTGATTAGTCGAGAATTTTTTCGGTGATTTGTTCCTACAACGTTGATGGTTAATCATTGCTTATTTTTAGGTAATCCTTTCAAGATAGATAAAAGAATGATGGTAGACGAAGCGGATATCGATATGGTTGGAGCGACTTCTTCGACTTCGAAAAGCGGTCTGAAACGTACGCTGCCAACTTCGGATGGAGGAGGATCGCTGGCTTCGAAACCACCACCAAATAAACGAAAGCCAGGTCCGATTCCCAAGGACGTTGTCGTACGAAGACCATCGTACACACTGACCAATAGCCCTCCAAGTTCGCCGATTCCGTGGGTAGACGACACGAAGAATCAAGTAACTCCAACTGCCGCCGATCCGAATCAAACTCCATCGAGCACGGTGAACACGAGCACATCGAGTATATCCAGTATATCCAGTATATCTAGTATATCGAGTATATCGTGTATATCGAGTATATCGAGTATTTCGAGTATATCGAGTATATCGAGTATATCGAGTATATCGAATATATCAAGTATATCGAATACACCAACGGCGAATTCACCAGAGAAATTGGTAAACGGCCTTGCAGAGATGCCCACAATACCAGTGTTCGAACCAATCCCGGTGGAACACACCAATAACCATATGGATACTCCACCAACTCTGATGCCGGTAGTTAATAATATCGACATTCCTAAGAATGAAATCAAATTGGAGAAGACGGAGAACGTTAAAAACGAGTGTAATAAACTACCTCTGAACGATTGTGTTGAAAACAGTGTGAAACTCGAAAATTCGGTCGATGATAGGTTGACCAATCACATCGAGGAGAAGCGTGAACCAAAGGTGGAGAAGGACAAAGTTTTGACGAAAAAAGAATTGGAAGAAATTAGAAAACATAATTTGTCCGTTCGAGAACTTGTATATAAAGAAGTACGAAAAAGAGGTACAAGTAAGTTGATATCAATTTAATTTCTATCATAGTTTCTCATGCTAAAGAAAAAGAACCGATCATTGATAATACTTGGTGATATTGTTTCAGATTACGCGACGCTATTTTCACACTTGCACCAAATTCAAGGAACTCTAGATATACGACTTGCGTTTTTGCGAGATATCGTGAAAGAATCGTTACGATTCAAAAGACGTAATTTGGCATCGTTGCTAGAAGAATATTTAAAAACTGTACAAGAGGATAGCTGGACCGTAAATCACAAGGTGAATCACAATGGTGCCACAAAAATAAGTTAAGGGTCGATTACATACTGTGGGCATTATTCGAGTAAAAAGAAAGAAAACTTGAAAAAGACTATAACGAGTCAAACGAACGATACGGGAATGTGTCTCAAATCGAGATACAAAGTAGCCCATTAAGCAAGTGGTACATCTTGTAAAGCGATAAGCGTATTTAGCGTTTAAGGGTGTATGTTGCCAAGGCGCGCGAAGTGATAATAATTGATAAATCGAACGCAAGCAAAAATAGCATTCTGAATGTCAACCATAGGAGATGTAGCTCTCGGCTCCTTTTTCTTTGGTTTTCGTTTTGTCTCTCCTCTTTATGACTGTACAGTTGGTAGAAATATGTTCTTCAATTGATTCTATGCGTTAACGACAATAAAGTCTTGTCATTATTGATTCGAAAATTTTGTAAACGAATTTGATTGTTACTACTCTTTATTACATGGGAGAATTACTTGGATTCGTTCACTAAATAGTCGAAACTTTATAGTTTGAGCTTTCTTATTTAATTGTTCAACATTTTAATCGAAAATTTAATTATTACTATTATTATAACTACTACTACTGCTACTACTACCACTACTACTATTATTACTATTACTACTACTACTACTGCTATTGCTACTACTACTGCTACTACTACTGCTACTACTACTGCTACTACTACTACTACCGCTACCACCACTACTACTATTACTACTACTACTACTACTGCTACTGCTATTGCTACTACTACTACTACTACTACTACTACTACTACTACTACTACTACTGCTACTACTACTACTACTGCTACTGTTACTACTACTACTACT
This sequence comes from Agapostemon virescens, assembly GCA_028453745.1. NCBI lineage: Eukaryota > Metazoa > Arthropoda > Insecta > Hymenoptera > Halictidae > Agapostemon > Agapostemon virescens. The sequence continues at coordinate 14,672,010 of CM052087.1, forward strand.
ACGACTACTACTACTTCGTCGTCGTCGTCGTCGTCGTCGTCGTCGTCATCATCATCATCATCATCATCATCATCATCATAATCATCATCATCATCATCATTACCGTCGTCATTATTATTATTACTATTATTATTATTATTATTATTATCATTACATTGTTACTGTACGCCGAGAGACGCTACAGTTTTTAAATAATTGTAATTAATTCTAGTAACGAACACAATACGCCGTATATAAAAAATATCAAACTGTTTTTCGTTGGGGATGTAACTTGTAGAAACTCTTCGAGTCTCGGATGCAGGCATCCGCGATCTTTAATTTCAAAATGTATTTGTTGTGTAATAATTAGCAATTATAGTCTAACTTCCAAGTTTGTCTACTTTTTAAGGAAATTTAGAGATATATAGTGCCCTGAGAAAGTACAATATTAAGCGAATAGCACAATTCTACCAGCTGCACAATCAAGTATTTTGATGCTTAAAAAGTACAGACAGTAACCACATCGGCAATGTATTTTCTTTGACCATGCCTCGTTCTATGTTTTCGTTTTGTAAAAGTTTTCGCGTACACACGTTATTGTGATCTAGGCATAAATCAAGGGATAAGTTTATCGACGCATGATACGCTCTGTACATTTTGTTATATATGTTGTTAATAGTATAAAGCCAAATTGAAGTCTTACTTTCTATAATCAAATGAGAAGGCGCTTCGGTGCGATCTTTAGAAGTTGAATACATATCTTTTGTTTTAAAAAAGAATTGTAAAAATTTACATTTTGTAAGTAGAAAGAACATACGCTATATTTTATCATGTAATTCACTAAATTAAAATACCCTGGAAAATAGAACTGTTTTTGTCGTAATGAATCTTCTTTTACGGAATTCGATACACACAATGACATATTGGCTTTTAACGGACGATAACTACCATAACAATCGAATGCTAATTTTTATATTCAACATTACCTTCTAGAATTGAACTTATTAAAGAATTTTTAATGAAGGGTTGACAGTGCCTAACGCTATCAGAAATTAATATGAAAGAAGATTATATTTATTTTCAACCCATTTCAACGTCGGCGGTTTTTACAATAAAATCATTTTTAAATCGTTTCATCGAAGAACTCGTGATATATTGTACTTTTACAAATTATGCGTAGGATAAATGAATTGCATGAATTCACTTAGGTAAATTTAAAAATGAACGATTCGATTATCAATTTTCCAATATGTATTTCATGTCAAAATTGTATGTTTACTCTGTGCACAACTTTTAAAGACAATCATTTGTTGTTCGATATTTGATGGAAGTGGGTTGGAAAAAAGTATACGGCAATAGCAATGATTTATATAAATAAATAATAATGTCAAAGTCACTTGTTACTGTCTATAAGAAGAGATGGTGATTTGACCAAATATTATGTAAACTGTCCTAACTTCAATGATCAGGGAGATTATCTTACACATACATCAATTAAATGGATCACAAACATATTGTTGTTCATGATTATACATGCATCCGCCAAAGCATATTACATTTATTCTTTATTCACATTATTATCGTTTTCGTATAAATAGAAAATGTTTCAAAGCGACATACCAATAAATTATCACATATCATCTTTATTGTTAGATTATAAATTAATCAGATTTAAATGTAAAGGGGCTGTCTTTAAAGACTTTCTAGCATCAGTTTTTCATGGAACTAATCTAATTCTAATCATTGCTTTGATTTCTTATTGATGCATTTTTATATTAAAACTCATGATCACTGGTCCCTTTATATTTAAACAATGTTCAAGTAAGATAATCAACCTGAACCTTTTTTAAGGGACATTAAATATATATATATATATATATATAAATCTAGTAGCGAAATTGTATATCAAATAGTATTTATTGAATTGAAATCGTTAAACGTTTAATAAATTATTTTATAATAAAGGAGCTTAGCTGAGTCTCCAAGACAATGATGCTAGACGCTTATTGGCTCCAAAGAGAAATTAATAAGAAAGTTGAATGAACATAACACAAAGTGCGATTCTATGATGAATTAATAGAGAATAAGAAGGAAAACTATGATGGAGTGAGTAACACGATTATCAAACCTTTGTTACATTAACAGTAATTTCTTTATCATATTGCTACTTATTCCCATAAGCCGATCGAAAATAGTTGCCAAAAGAATGTGAGAAGAGTAGGGCACTCTACGCATAATACATTTAAATTGAATCAGCTTACTTTGTAAACATGTGGAGAGTAGTTATAATTTTTGTTCATAAAAATAAATTCCATATATTTTATTATTTTTCACATAAAGGCAAATTTGAGCTATAAGTTTTAACACTATAAGACCATAGTTAATGTGTTTAGAGTTTTTTCTGTACCCTATACTCTGATAAATTAGACATACAATTCTGTTTTAGCGAGTACCTTTAATTTGTTTTCAAATTTAATTTCAATTTCAAATTGTTATTCATTATACTGGTATTGCGTACAACATTATCATATTGTTCAAAATACATATAATCGGTTATTCTTTTATTGTATCTATATTGCTATCATGTGCGTTATTGTATATATATACCACTGTAAATAGATACATATTGATGGTTACTACTAAGGAAATTCATATTGAAATGATTGTTCCATTTTTACGTTTATATTTTAAAACAAAGTAGCAAATAAGTTTTGAAAAAAAATAAATGAGAAGATGATTGACACGTAATTTTGTAGTTAAATGTCTTCCTGTATTATTATACTTTTAATAATTATTGACTTTTTGTAGTAAATTGATTACTAACCACATTAAAGTAAACGAATATCTATAAAAAAAGATATGTAGACATGCACCTAAACTTGATATTTCTCTGAATTTGTTTAAACATTATTATTTATTCGATAATAGATAAAACCGAATCGACTAAATACGCTTATATTATAAAATATTCGAATCTAATGAATCATCCATTCGGTAAAAAGTCAGAACTATATATTTATGGGTTATGTTCATCTTTATTATCTTGGTCTTAATTATTATTTAATTTTACATCGATTCCGATAAAAATACTCAAACAATATTCACAATAATCTAATCGAATAAAAACAGAAGGAAAACGCATTGATATCTTGTACAACATAAAAGACAGTCAATAATCATTTTCATGCCAAAAATGTCAATCAGATTTTAAGCCTTGTATTCATAGTTTGTACAAACCATACAATTTTACATAATGCTAGGCACAATTGTTGCAACAGCTTCTACATGCAGATATTTATGGAAAGAATTTATGGTACGATCATGTAATTGAGTTAATCAAAGGTAGGTGTAATGGGGCGGTATTGATAATTATACGAACAATGCGGTAAACCAATTATTGGTTAAACATTTATATGAACTATTTGTTAAACGACAGTACATACAGATTTGGATATAAATTATTCAAATAATATTCATGTGAGAAAATTACTATTTTTATTTTGAGAACTTAATCGATGGAAAAATTCTGTATGTATGTATATTCTTCGATTGTTGCAGTATGGATTTACATATGAAGTAGTCTTTACCTTCAAATTTTGAACGTATGGACTTTCTATTTAATAAATTTTTACAATCTGTTATTTGTGAACATTTCAAAAATATACATACATACATACGTTTCCAGACGTCGGTGATTAAATTTGATTTTTACGGTATGAAAATAATATGTTTCGTAAATATTGTATTTATTTCTATTACTTGAAATTCCATTTTGAAGAGTAGCATCGTAGCGTTAACTTCAACATCGTTTCGTTTAATCGAAAATACAATGATAACAATGAATTGAGAATTACATGTGTACATATACGTACATACTTTACCAATATATTTCATAATTATATTTTAAAAAAGTGCATGTAGTATATAAAAACGTAAAAGTGTAAATGTTTGGAGACATAAAAGCAAATTCTTGATTTAAATATTCGAGAGTATCGATACCAGAATCGATACTGTGGATTTTTAAAAAAATCGGAAAGTATAAGATGTCCTTTGGAAGGGGTGAGAGACGGTGGCCGAGAGGCTCACATCAAAATGGCCGCATTTTAGTCTACAGACGATTTTTCTTTACTGTTTGCCAATAGCCGTGTAAAGGGCCTGGCAGTGTTCCTCTAAGTGGCAGATCTGTTTCGCTGGAAATTTCACTGTTGAATAAGTTGAAAATTTTTGTGAAATAGAGCAAACTTCGGTAAGAAAATTCGACCGCATAGTTACACTGCCAAATAGCCGGGCCAAGCCCATTGTCTATTGACTGATTTGTTCGAAGAAAAGAAATACATTTCGCTTAGTCAACGTCGTTGTATTTCTCGACTGCCGACAGCTTTCTTTGGTTCTCCTTGCAGCCCAGATCGTACATGTATTCAATGTTACTGTCAAATAGATTCAAAACTTAATTACCGTCTTTTAAATTGTGAAATCGCATCCTTGTAATATATTAATTTACTTGAAGTAATTGAGTTTATCTTTCGATGAAAAGTATGATTCGTTCGAACTATTATCGTTAATCTCTAATTGTCGTAAGTGCTTGCAAGTTAATATTTAAACTTCGCGTGTAAGTGTTAAGTCGTGTAAGTTGTACTTTTTTATGTCAACTTCATTTTGTATCTTCGACACATCTAATATCCTTTAATTTTACTTTAGGTTCTGCATAATTTTTTATACGATGATACGTCCTCAACATCGTACAATGCAAAACCAACTCAGAGATCATAATAGGTTCGTAAACATTCTTTTTACCACAGATTTGATTTTTGATTGATATACATTTGTCCATTACTCTATCGTTATCCAAGGTACAAGCGATAACATGCTTGTTGTTGTTTTCTAGAATGGGAGGTCCGATGCGTCCTATGCAACAGGCTAATATGGCCCCTTTACACCAGCCTCAGCATCCGTTACCGCATCGGAATCCAATTCAACAAATACTGTCCATGCCCCCCCATCAACAACACATTCATCACATACAACATCCTGGACCTCCTCATGGAAATCCACGACAACCGATGTTGATGGGCATGAATGCACACAATACAAGCGGTATTATTGCACGATTACAACTGGAATTCTATATATTGTATATAAACACATATTTGTACGTAATTATACTGGTTTTTAGGCACAATGGTTAGCATCAGTTTAAAAGACCAAGCGAACACTGTCTCTGTGACTCTACAAAATCCAAATGTACAACCACCGCAATATCCACAGCAACAAAATAATCAACAAAACCCTCCTTCACAGCAACATGTACAACTACCGCAATCCATAGAACAAACTAAACCAGTTACAAACGAAACCAACAGTGGAGAGTCCAGAGATCAGAGTCCACCTACCCAAAATCATGTAAATGTGACTGATCCAGCTTTGGCAAACATGAAAGAAAAAACACCGATGTGCTTATTGAATGAGTTAGCACGTTTTAATAAGATTCAGCACCAGTATAGATTGACCAATGAACAAGGACCAGCGCACAAGAAACGATTTACAGTAACCCTGAAACTTGGTCAAGAGGAATACATTGCCGAAGGTCCTAGCATAAAGAAAGCTCAGCACAGTGCTGCTACTGAAGCATTAACCAAGACCTGGTATCAACGGCCACCACCAAAACCAACAAAGGCGATGAGAGTAGCACATCCAGAGAAATGGTTCAGTGGTTCTGGTAGTTGTATAGTATCTTTCACAAAATCTAGAGCAAAACGCGAATAAGTGCTGTAAATCGTTTTAACTATGGACAGCACTGGCGCGAACAATTCGAACTCCTACAATGAATTCTTTTGCAGGAAATTTACCTCCAACCGTCGAACTAAACGCTTTGGCTATGAAGAGAGGAGAACCAACTGTTTATACCATTAGACAAGCTCCCCCAGCAGGGTTACAGCAATATGTTTCACACGGTGTAGGACCTTTCCCCCGAATATTTAATCCACGTTTTCCTACGTATAATCGTGGTTTCCACACGGAGCCTCAATTGTATTTTGTATCTTTAAAAGTAATCAAATGCTTTGATATTACGGGAACAATCCGATAAAATTGCACCCAACATATATTAATTTTATCCAAATTTACAGGTAGGAGAACGCGAATTCATTGGTAGGGGTCTGACGGGTCAAGCAGCGCGACACGACGCAGCAAGTAAAGCTCTAGAACAACTGCGTCAATTGCCATTACCCGAAGTAGCAAATACTTGTAATACAGGTGAGAACGGTACGTTAGGCGATGCCAAAGATCCTATCGCCGAATTAAAAAGTCCAGTATCGTTGGTCCATGAGAGAGCATTGAAACGGGGTTTACCTGTTAGTTTTGAAGTTGTGTCTGAAATCGGTAAACCTCACATTCGGACATTTAAGACGCAATGCACCATAGGAGATAAAGTTACGTTCGGAGAAGGACCTTCGAAGAAAGTAAGTCTTATATGTGTAAAAAGTATTCAAGATTAAAAAATCAACTGTAAATTGTGAAATGTATCATTTAGGTGTCGAAAAGACATGCGGCAGAGTTTATGTTGGAAGAGTTGAATCGTTTGCCTCCGTTGCCTGAAACTATACAGAATCGTCCGATGCGAGTCAAACGTAAGTCTGCAACAACGAAAAAAAAATCACGAAATTTGATAAAAGTCTATCAAGAGCCACGTTCTGAGTCCGAAGCTGCAGAAAAAGTAAATCCAATCTCGCGACTAGTTCAAATACAGCAAGCTAAACGAGAAAAAGAACCTGTCTATTATTTAATTGAAGAAAAGGGCAGATCAAGACACAGAGAATTTGTCATGGAAGTTACCATGGGTCAGCATTCTGCTCAAGGAATGGGTCCTAACAAAAAGCTAGCCAAGAGAGCCGCAGCAGAAGCTCTTTTGGCTCAATTAGGTTACAGTAAACCGCAGCCCACAAAGCCATCGATCAAAACGGGGGAGAGCGAGAACACCGAATCGAAGCCTAGGAAAGTTACCTTCTTGGAAGACGAACAGATCAATGAAACCCCATCTCATCCAGTTGGAGGTGAGACAAACAAATTGTAAAATCAGGCATGGCCAAGCACGATCCTCACGACCGATAGAGCTATCAGAGCCACGTGAAATAAAATAGTACAATGTTAAGGTGATTCAATGGGGTCGCATAAAAACAAGCTCATTTATATATATTTTATCGCGTCATTTAACAGAACGTTAGCTTCGGTGAAGCATTGGTCTTGTCTCTGTACTCGTTGAAATCTGCTTGGACATGCCTAGTGTATGTTGTCCAATGTGCACGAGTATTTTGAGAAAACCTTCATCAATTGCAATCAGGAACTATCGGACGTCAGCTAGTACCTGGACTTTTGTTAGTGGATGGAGGTCAAGAATCGAAATTAGGTAGTGGACCTAGTGTACAAATTGTTGCTGAAGAATTGCGAGGACAACAGCAACAAAATCCAGCCACTGTTTCTCCTAAAGACCAACTGAAGTATCTCTCCCAATTATTCAACTTCAGCGTAGAATTCAGTGATTTTCCTAAGACAGTATGTAGGTTCACGTGTATGAAGATATGTGTGTGCGCGCATGATCAATACATTATTTAAAAATTTTAGGGTGCGGTAAATAAAGAATATCTGTCGCTGGTAACGTTGAATACAGACCCGCCACAAGTATGCCATGGTAATGGGCCGACACAAATCGCCAGCCGTAATCAAGCAGCATTAAAAGCTTTACGCACTTTAAGCAAGCTAGGTCTTGACAATGCATCAAATTCGCAAACAAAAAAGGATAAAGGTGCGTCCGGGGATGGAATACATATTAGCATTCAAGTTAAAAACAATATAATGGATGGAACTATCGATAAGTAATCACATAGTATTTAAGGCTTATCTAACGTAACTTTAATTAATATTGCCGTTTTAAGGCATTGCAAAGGAAAGCTAACTTACGAATATTTCACGAAGTTATGGATACAAAGAAGGCACGTTCGAAACAGATCTTAAAAAAGCGAGTGATTTAATTGTAGGTTTAATATTAATATCGAGTGTTAATATTAAACCTCGACACTTTGAATTGTATCGTGAAATCCTTCAAATTAACGATTTGATTTTCTTTTATTTACTAAACGAACGTATACGTACACGATACATGCAAGCATATTTAAGTGTTTCATTACATTTATTATCATTATTATTATTACTATCATCATCCTCATCTTCCTCATAATCATCATTATCATCGTCGCCATCGTCATCGTTATTGTCAACACTACCATTACCACCGTCATTATTATTATTATTATTATTATTATTATTATTATTATTATTATTACTTATAATAATATATCGCTAGTTTAATCGGGATTGCAGATTTTTGTTTTTTATTAGTGTGCACTGTTGCTTTTATGTAGTCTTCCTAAATTATATTTTTGTATGTATTTAGTACCATAGACGATACGTTTTGCTTTTTATTAATGTATTTATCTGTAATTACAGTTGTTGAATGAACTCTAATCGACGGGAAAATGATACTCCTCGGTCAGTCTCTCTGGGCCTTATTACACGATAACTTCAAACATTGAATCACCGATGACTCGGTCTTCGCATATTACGCCATTACGTCTTTAACATAATGGACCGCGTATTTGGAAGATCAGTAGCTATTATGGAGGATCGGTCTTTTGCAGTGCCTTAATCACGTCAAGAAAATTGCTCAAGCACCAATAACCACTCGAGTTATTAAGAGAGAGAAGGAGAGGGAGAGCATGCGATAATGCCGTTTGTTTTACGAACAACTGAAAACGATCGTTCGCAGCAGCCTCCTCGGTAGACTCTTGCGACCATCTTAAAACTTAAATGGTACTAAAACGTAGGGTTTACGTTCGATACAAAGCGATTATATACCAAGTTGTTTTATTTATGTTACAGTTTTTTCTGCTTAGGAAGCTATAGTAAAGTACCTTGAGAAAGAGAGAAAAACACAAGAATAATTATTGGTGCTTGATCAAGATTGTGATCCTAACAGTGTTCGTCGATTCTACTATATTTATTATAACAATTTCATTGATAGGATCACAATCGGTAAACACGGGTCGTCACATAGACGTCATAACTGAATGAAAAAAATGGTCATTCTCCAGAATGTCGTGGTTAATGATCATGCGAACATTGTAGAAACATTTAAACAAGAAAAATATTGAAATCTGAGATGAAATGCGGCCATCTCTTAATTTCTCTATTTAATCCTTAGCTTTCTCATTCTTACGCGAATAGAATGTCTGTTATGTCTTATTACCTGTTGTCAGCGCATTCGAATCACTGAAATTCTAAATTTGGTTGGTGGATCTTCGTATACGTAGGTCCTATAGGACATTGAAAAACGATCGATGAATTTGACATAAATTTAGATTCTGTTTCGTTGAACGAAACTGACTTCTCTCTAATCACGGTTATACTGAATTTTGCATACAACAATTTATGTAACACGAAGTGCGCGTCTTCGTTGCGGAATCTAATTAGACCAAGTCGGAAAGTTACGCGTCTCAAGAGTCTCCAATCAAATGACGAAAACACTCTCATTCCTGTTTTCGTTTTAATAGCAAAGACTATCGAGTCTTTGGTAATTGATTGAAGATTCTTTACCGTACTCGACAAACTCTAAACACGTTTCTGTCCAGTTCTCTATGATTGAAGAAAGGTAATGTGATATATTCAAATATGATCGCCCCAATTTGCTTTTTCGTGGGGCCTAGAAGCACTCTGGGGTTATAGTATTCATGTTCCGCGAGGTACTGAGAAGTAAAGGACATTCAAATTTTCATACATCCGTTATCCGTTAGCCACTAAGGAAACTTGACTTGATTTTGGATGTATCGGAAATTGTTGTAGGAAATGGTAATAATTCAAAATTTGTCTCGTTACGTCGTGATCGCAAACGAAGATACACTTTACTTTATTGCGGGCTCGCCGCGATATGGCATGCAACGTAACGATATTCATGAAGCGTCTAAAATTTTGTCTTATTGCCAAAAATAATGTATAACGATGCTGAGGCGACAATGAAAAAACAATACAAAGAAAGAAAGAAAAAGACACAATAATGAATGAAGATAAGGTCGAGAGATCAAGCTTGTTCGTATATTCGTATGTTATCGTCGAGGGAGGAATACGATGTTACGATTTGTGTCGAAGACTTATCTTGCACTCATTGTTTCGATGAAATTACTCGAATGTTGTTCGACGGTAGCGAAAACAGAACAAAAAGAGAGAAAACAACGGCATCATTCGATTGAATGGAGTTCCTCCATGATATCTGTTATTGATCGGTTCTTCTTTCATGATCTGCAACGCAACTTCGTATCAATGGAGTTCTGTTGAAGAAAAAACGAGAGAATTTGTGTAGTTCAAAATACAAAATGACCCATGTAAATGAGAATTCTAGTTTTCGGAATACGAGTTAACTAATGTCACTTGTGCGACGAGCAAGTTCGAATTCGGATTCGGACGATTAGCAAACAATACGTTCGCGTTACAAGTATTATCCCGAATCGAATTAGTAAAACGACGTTAACTTCATTTCCTACATTTTTTTCTTTTCATTTTCTTTTATTTTTTTTTTTACAAGGGTCCTTTCTTTTTGAACTCGTTGTGTCGCATGTACATTATTTATGAAATGATTTTTTCATTAAGACAACGTTTCGTATTAGCTTGCGCGCGGTAATTTACAAAATTATTTGTATAAATAGATCGCTCGAGGACGAGTTAACAAATGTTCCTTTCTCCGAGATATTGCTTCATAGATGGGCCTTCCTTCTTCCCGTGGGATTCACTATTCCGTCATGGAAGGAAACGCGAACGAAGGAATTGATTTCGTGTGCGAAACAACATGTGTTTTTTCCTTTCGTCTGATTAACGTGAATCCTGCGTAAAGCGTAGCCCAACCACACCCCATTCGCCGTTGTAGGACCTATTTTATCCGCGTAAACTATAATACAATAGTTAGTCGTAATAATAAGAGAATAAAGTATTAATTACTAAGGTGTACGAAGTGGAACTATGTCGAAGGAATATGAAGGATAAAGTCGATTTCGAAAGACGTTGCAGATACATTAGAAATAAACTGTCAGATTCGAAACATTTCGTATCATAATGTTTTGATTCTTTTCTCTTCTGTTCAACCTGTATGTAACTGTCGGGGCAGTCCTGATATGGATGCCGAACAATCTACGCTTACTTGTAACCGTCTTATAAAATACCAATTAATAGTAATGTATGTTTCGTTTCCAGTCTGAAGAAATATTTCTTCATTTTTATACAAACCATAGAAGTTTACTGGTTTTGATTAAAAGTGGAAAATTTCTGTGGATATGAATATGTACTGAATAGCAGCAAAATTAACAAAAACGACGAATCGATTTATCAGGAGTTTTTCTTTAGCAAAAAATTGTACATTGGTACCTCCATTTGTTTGAACTAAATAGTCGTGATACATACACGCACGATAAATGCTTCCGACAAATGAAAGCTACACGTACTTGTTCCGAATCAGTAGTTTTTTCCCAGTTTTTCTTGTTCATTCCTTGAGAGGCTACAGTCGCAAAGTGTGATTTTCAGTAACGTCGAACGAATACAAAAATAAAAAAGGCAAGATAAGAATATTACAGAAATAAATAAACGAGTAGCATTATACGACAGTGAAAATTTTACACTAATAAAGTTTTTTATTGCCGAGGAATCGTTCACTCCGTTTTAAAAGAGAAAATAATGATTTAATACGTAGATATCTGCCGCTTATTTAAACTTTATCGGTTTGTATTTGACATCAATAAATAATTGTAAAAACGTTCATGTCGTCTTGTATGATGTTTCTTATACTCCTCGTTTAGGTACGATTTTCATTGATTTCAAATCCTCGAATTCATACTCGTAAGGAATCGAGGCAACAATCGATTTTCGATGTCGTTGCGAATCCTACGGCAACATTGATCAAACAGAAATGTTATAGGTTATGTGGATTGGTAAAGTTATTTTGGAAAGTTAAATTTCTGAAAGAAAATGATAAGTTACAATGAAAATGTTCGTGTTTATTAAACAACGTTACACGTGATACAGATTCATTGTTTCGACATTAAAATGATTCGAAATGTGTTACTTTTCGATAAGTGTTAGCGTTGTAAAATGAAGGGAGGTTAAGTTGTAAATACCACGAAGCGCACAAAATTTCTTGAACTCGGAAAAGTATTTATCCAATTAGAATAAAATAAGAGAAATAATTTGGAAAAAACAATATTCGTAGTAGAAATAGAGGAATATGTTTAAGAATACATTCCAAAGTGGATTTTTATCGATCTTATATAGTATCGGTAGCAAGCCGTTACAGATTTGGGACAAGAAAGTAAGAAATGGGCATATAAAGCGAATAACGGATAATGACATACAAAGTTTAGTGCTAGAAATATTGGGTAGCAATGTCAGTACCACGTACATTACATGCCCGGCAGATCCCAGGAAAACGTTAGGTATAAAGTTGCCATTCTTAGTGATGATCATTAAAAATCTGAAAAAGTATTTTACATTCGAAGTTCAGGTAAGATACAAAAATCAACTAGTGTGTTTAAATTTACTGATTACTAGATTTTTTCAAATTAATTTATTATAGGTAATCGACGATAAGAATGTTCGCCGTAGATTTCGAGCCAGCAACTATCAGTCCACGACCAGAGTCAAACCATTTATTTGCACTATGCCGATGAGATTGGACGATGGTTGGAATCAAATTCAATTCAATTTAGCAGACTTCACTAGACGCGCGTATGGAACAAACTATGTGGAAACATTGAGAATTCAAATCCATGCCAACTGTAGAATAAGAAGAGTATACTTTTCGGATAGATTATATTCAGAAGATGAATTGCCTGCGGAATTTAAGTTATTCTTACCAATACAGAATAAAGCAAAATGTTAAATACAGAGTATGTACATCTACAATTTTTCACATGACATCGAAAAGAAGAACTAGAATACACACTTGATATTTATAAATCAATCGCATTTGTGACTTGGATTTACAGTTAAAATTGATCGAATAAATATATACTTTGTACTTTAAGAAATTATATATTTACTATACATGATATTTACTAACGCTTCAATGATAATCGTAAAAAGAAGTCCTTATATTCTATGAAATATATTTTTTCGAAAACTCGATTTCTTCGAAATTTGTACAAAATATACATTTATTTAACTATATTACTTACCGTAGTTTTATTTTAATAGTAACATCGATACAGGTTAATCGATTATTCTCATAAAAAATCACGGAAACCGAACGTCGTAATCAAAATGAACTACGAATTAATACCAATAAACCTCCTGAAAACTTTTCAAGCTTTCAATAATTTCATAATTTTTTAAACGAAAAAAAATTACGGTAAAAATATTTGGATATAACGAACCTGAATCGTTTGACAGATCATTAACCTTCAGAAGGAAAATTACGAAATTCAGTGTTTCCAAAGTTAAAAAGGATCGATTGTAATAGAAAAATTACTGTTCACGTAAATAAAATTTACACGAGAAATCAATTTCTTTTCAGTTAATAATTATAACAGCGCTTTGATAAAGATAAAAATAAAAACAAAAATGAAAATAAAAATATATATAAAAATGAAAGATAAGAGTGCACGAACATTAAAAACTTGAGAAAACAAGCTATCAATATGTATACATGTGTATATATATGTATATATATATGTATATATATATATATATATATATATATACTATGTATATATATATATATATATATGTATATATATAGATACCGAAAGAATGTATTAATTGCTAATTATTAAGTATTGATTTTTTTTAAATGGGGCCGTAGCATATCCAAGGGGGAGGCTGTTCGTCCGCAAGTATCTGGAACTATTTTCCACACCTACAAAAACGTCCACAATCATCCCTCCCTCCCATCAGATGCGCGTAGTAATACACGAGCAGAAAAATGGCGGGAAAATTTGGAAAAATTCTTTTCATTTTTCACGATATCCGGTAAGTTTGAAAAAAATCTATCGATCTATGGGCATTCCTAGTGGGATAATCTTATCGTAGCATCGATACGCTGGCTACAAGATAAATCGAATCACCTTTCGCGCTGGAAATTGAAAAAATACAAACGAATGGGTGAAAGAAGATGGCGGACCAATTAAGAGTACCGCGCTGATACATTTTATTCTTTATTTGTGACGAGGGGTAGTATTTTAGAAATGGGAACTGAACTATTTAACGAGGTAACATTAATTAACGCGTAAACAGCCAGGAAACGATCTAAATGGCTCGTTGCTACATCCTGTAACGGTGATATCGTTTAATATGGGCGGAATCCATAAATAAAACAATTGGTTATATACATATGTTTTTCAAATCGACGAATGCTATTATATATTTTGTATTGAGCACTCGTTTCGGGAGAGAGACGCCGACGCCCGGCGCCGACGTCGTTTTTAAAGCGTCAACGTTGTGCCAGAGTAATCTCACCCAATCCGGGGGACTCATAAGTAAAAAAAAATCGTTAGAATAATCAACCCTCTTGGACACGCTGGCACATCGTAAAGATGCATCGGTGAAAAGTTTTATTGTCGAAGGTTTCGGACGTTTTTCATTGAGGTGTTGAGATAACGGGACAGGGAAAGGGCAGGGGGGGGGGGAGAAAAATATAACAATGAGCAATGAAATTAACGTTGTGACCAAAGAGGCGTGAAACACTGTTTCGCCGTAATTGTAGTATTTTTTGAAATTCGTGCTCCGGCATCGAAAAACGTATTCGTTGTGCAAAAGAAACGTGGGTTCATCCTTCACGTGGGTGATAGCTCATCGACTCGTTTTTTCTTTCTCGTTTCATTTTGAAATGGGTACGGCGGGTCGCGATTTCGAACGCGATCGGGAGGACGAGCTCCACTGCCGAATTTGTGCTAGTGACATACCAAGAAACGACGGGGTCCATATTTTCGCTGAGGATGGTAGACGGCACTACCTGCAGACCAAAATACGAAAATATCTGTACATCTTGGTGAGTCTGACCGCGCTCCATGCGAATTACCACGATCACCGTTGTATGCGCGCTTGCATGGATACAGTCGAACCAAGATTGTGTGTGTGTTGTGTGTGTGTGTGTGTGTGTGTGTATTCAGTGGTCAATTTTTTTTCAAAATCTCAATGAGATCCTCTTTCTTATCTCTGATCTCTGAGCTTTGATCTCTGATTACTAATATGACTTGCACGACTTTCTTGTATTATTGCAATCCTTACACGTGAATGAATAAATTAACGGGCACAATAAGTGTATTCATTCAAATTCAAAACGGTCTACAATGCTATTTAACATTACTATTTTATACACACACGTACGCGCGTGTATGTATGTATATTACATCATTGTTTTGTTTCTTTTTTTTCCAAGTAAACCACTTTGTCTGTGTATTCGATGATAGTATACAGATTTGTTAAAAATTAATTGACTTGTTATATTATTTAATAATATAAATATAGTTAATAATACAAATATAGTTAATTAATTGATCAGTTAAATATCAAATTTAATATTCTTGATTTTTAAATATGGAAAAAACGTGCTACAACGATATACTTCAAGTAAATGTATAGATATATCCGAAATTAATTTTTCTCATTGATGTAATTGAACGATAATTTGATTAATTTGATTAAAACGCGTATAGACATATAGCTGCTACACAATATGTTAAATATTTCAAGGAGATGACTTGGAGGGATCCATTTTGTTTTGAATATAAAAGTGTTAAAAATTAGCATTTTATTGATTACAATAAGTATACTGTAAATGATACACACACACACGCAC
Source organism: Agapostemon virescens (assembly GCA_028453745.1). NCBI lineage: Eukaryota > Metazoa > Arthropoda > Insecta > Hymenoptera > Halictidae > Agapostemon > Agapostemon virescens. The sequence continues at coordinate 14,687,872 of CM052087.1, forward strand.
GCGCACGCACGCACGCACGCACGCACGCACCCCCCTCCCTCCCTCCCACGGAGAGAGAGATACGTATATTGTTATGGTATGTATGTATATATATATACATATACGTACACGTACACATTTCAATATACATATGTACATTCATGTTCATACGTGACACGCATGGTATCCTTACATGCATACTCATGCAACTACGAACACAATTCGATACAAGAAGTGCTTACAAATAATGTTTGCCGTTTCGTGAATGAAATGAAGGGCGAAACGTTTAACATATGGTTAATAATGAATTTACGTACTTTTGGAAATATCGGATAGAAAAATATTAAGCTTCATTTTAAACGTAAGGTTAATTTTTATTTAGTGACAACGAACAATTTCACAAAAAATTGTGTATTTTTTTGTCGAATTAACGTTGACATATAATGTTCTTCTACCAACAATGTTCCGTTAAAATTTTCTTATTGCTACCAACCACTGGTAACAATCGATTAATGCATTATTACTTTTTATTATTATTTCCCATTGTTTTGTTTACCCTGCATTAATGATATAAATTTTTGTTATAGATATCCTCGGAAGATAAATTTTCAAAAATGGTGTGCATTACATGTATCAAGAAACTAGAGAGTATTCATCGCTTCGCGATGATGGCGTATAGAACTCAAGAGAAATTAAGGTTGCAATTATACAATAGTATGGATAATACAAATGCCTTGCAGGATGTGGATTTAGAGAGTATTAAAGATACACAAGATGAAACAAAAAAGGTGGAAGATCGGGGATTGCTACATACGATATTAACAAAAGTAAATTACAAATATTCTTCATTGGGAGTGATTTTGTCGAATTACATTAGACCAACGTTTCCTTACAGGGTGCGATAGAAATTCTGGCAGAAGGCGAGCCTTTGGGACCATTGGAATTAATGTCTCAAGAAGACAAATGTCCAACTCCGAGCATGGAGGAAATGGAAGTAAAAGTAGATCCAATGTTATTTTTACAATATGGTATGGAACAGTCGGAGTCTGAAACTTCAGAAGTATCGGATACCGAAGACAAAATAACGAGAGTAGATTCTCCGGAACCGTTATCCTTAACTAACAAGTAAGATCGCTTCTCCGGTATCGAAGAACATATAAATGATTAAAAAGTCTTACATATTAATGAACTATTAAATACTTGTTTGTAGAACCGAAAACATAAAGAAAGAGAAAGAGGAAGAGAACAGCGACGATAGAGCACAAGTAGACGAGGAAGAACTGATTTCCAATGCGCCGTCTAAGCCTCACGAATGCACGATATGTTCTCGATCGTTTATATCGCAAATTGGTCTACAAAATCATCTGTGGTCTCACTTACCTAAAGATAAGCGAGCCGATGGAAAGCCTATTTTAAGATCTCAACAAGTCTATTCTACGAACGGCGTGCTTCACATGAACACCGATAATAATTCATCCGGGAACTTTGTCTGTCCAATTTGTAGTAAAAAAATTTCTACCAAGGGTAATTTAAAAGTTCATTTGGAAACGCATCGGCCTAAGGGAAAGTACGGTTGCGACATATGTGGTAGAATGTAAGTGACAATCAATTATTTGAAAAAGCTATGTTCGATCGATCAAATTCTGATAACGGTGGTTTATGTTTTTGTTTCTTTTTTTCGACAATGTTTTCAGCTTTAAGACTCAGTCGAATTTATTCAGACACAAGGAGTACCATGGGGGGATACAGTTTCCATGTAACGTTTGCGGGAGAGTTTATCCAACGAATTCAACGCTGCGTGCCCACAGTATCACGCACTCGGATCTGAGACCTCACGCGTGTCCTCTCTGCGATAAAACATTTAAAAGAAATCAAGATTTGAAGTTTCACATAAACCAACATACAGGTGCAAGGCCTTATCAATGTCCCTACTGTCCGAAAGCTTTTGCGAGTTCAGGTAATTGTTTTTCACATCGTAAAAGAATGCATCCTCAAGAGGTACATCGAGATAGACAGAGAGCAGCGGATTTAATGAGATGAACCATGGGTAACCAATACGAAGAATGGTTTTAGAAAGGCGTAATCAGTTAGGAAACGGTCGTGTTTAGGTGTTACCGAACGAACGAGCTTTAATTTTGAATATTAATGGTGCTAACACGAGAGGCAACAAAAAATTTTCTGTACTTTCGTTGACTCGTTTACGATTAGCGTTAGATACGTTATCGTTAGCAACAAGCACTCGGTTGTTTGTTCTTAAGCCGTGACTAGGTTTTCTTTATAAGGAAATAGCAACGGACAAATATATATATATACGTACATACATACATACATATATATATATTTTTCGTAATTTTTTATCTTATCAATGTTGCTGGACATACATTTCCATTGTTGTTGATGAATTTAGTGATTATTATTTTATAACTCGTACGTACATAGTACAAGTGATAATAACAATAGGTTTTAAACACTCTAGTCGAAATAAGAAATTTGTATTTTTTACTGGTTTATCTATATTTACCGTGTACACATTTTCTTCTCGATCCCTAGAATAGAAATTCGAATTAGCCACCGCTCTCGGTACCATTTCTTAGAAAAGATTCTACGAAAGTTTAATATCTAAATGGAAACAACAATTATTGTATAATACGATAAATGATAAATGATAAACGATAACAGCATTACCAATGTATACGTAATAATACGGTATATACGTATACAGTATTATTTGAATCGATTTAAATTAGAATACGTTGACTCATTGATAACGAACACGATGAAATATTAAATATTAAGGTCAGAAGCGAGATATCTTTTATCAGTTGAATAGAGTATCGAGAGAAAGCTGTCGGAATAAAACTGTGATTTTTTTATAAATCGGCGGTATCTTTGACATATGAAAATTGATCCGTGTTCCAATGGGTCGAGTATTTCGGTGAATCGCAATCGAGAGTATCGTAGAATAACGATGGCACAACCAATTGCGAATCGTTTTCGCTCAACATTTGTGTTCTCCAATGTTACTAGTTTTCGAGATTGTAAATTGTTTAGACATTACGCGTAACATGTTTGAGCGGCATGTACTCGATATCGATTAACAGAGAAAAGGTACAAAGGTTTAACGTTCAATCATTTTACGTTTAATCGATAGTTTTAGTCGATGAGAAAGTTGCGGCGTGGGATGGGATGGAACGGGAAGGAAGAAAGGGAGAAACGAAGGAAGGAAAG
>CM052087.1:14691088-14702707 GCA_028453745.1 Agapostemon virescens
AAGAAAGAAAGAAAGAAAGAAAGAAAGAAAGAAAGAAAGAAAGAAAGAAAGGGAGGAAAGAAAAAAGGAATTTTATCTTATGGTTATTAGAAAGATATTAAAATGTATACACACGCACGCACACATATGCACACGTATACATGCAGATCACACGTGAACGGATTTGAATGACGTCGAACGTTCTAAAAGAAAGCGCGTTATTTTGTCCATACGAAGCATTGCTGTGTAACAGCGAGTACTTGATAAGGCTACATTATACATGACGGTGACCAAAGAAAAATTCAAGGAAAAACGAAAATATGGGAGAGAGAGGATAGCGTAAACTCTTTAGTACGAGGAAAAGTTCATAGTTCGAGGGATATTTTTAGCACGATAAACGAGCATCATCATTGAGTAACGCTAAGACTGTATACGAAAATTCTGTGTCAAATTAGGATAATACATTGTAAACTTAAGGATAGTATACAACATACGAAATATCAATGGCCGTATCGTCACGAAAGAAGAATCTAGTTTATTCGGATGCAGTATTAAACGAGCTAAGAAACGTGTAAAACGAAATCCGTAGAGGCCGTAGACGACGTTACGAACGATCCACAGTGTTATTCTTTTAAACAGGTCTGTAACGATTAAAGTAAATGTTAACTGAAGTCTGAGTAGCTTTAGGAAGATCTAGATAAGTTTAGTGGAGCCGTGTAATTTGTAGAGATCGTAGACCGTGCTTCCGTATATATATATATATATATATATATAACGTAAACATACGTATCGCATAGGGCGGGACAACGGGCCGAACAACGGAATCCGAAACCGCAGAAAATTCGGTCGATCGTTAAAGCGACTGTTGACGAGTAGACCGTGGATTCTGCAGCGTAGACTTAGTGTATATTTCGTTCTGACCAATATCGTGACCGAAAGAAAAATCCGTAATACAAAAAACAAATTCAGATCCACGGTCTACTCGTCGGCAAACAGGCGAGTAGACGATTAGGAGAATAGGAGAATAGGAGAATAGAAGAATAGGAGAATAGGAGAATAGGAGAATAGGGGAGTGTAGACGAGTGAGCTAGCGAGCGAACGAGGCGAACGAGCGAATGAGGAGAAGGAGCGAACGAACGAACGAACGAACGAACGAACGAACGAACGAATGAACGAGAAAATGTGCAAGCGAGTAAAGTATTTAACGACGAGAAAATGTTGTGTAATCACGTTGCTAAGTTAGCGATAGTAGGGTGACGAAGCTTTCGCCTCGACGATATCTCGAGAATTCAATGGACCAAACATCTTCTTAACTCGGATTCCGCGAGACACGTGAAACTAGATAAACGACACATCGAAACGTTTAACGATAAACGATAAACGATAAATTTTTCATCGTCGAGTAACCATAGCTTCCACGAGTCGCCCTAGCTTGTTAGAAACACAATCGTATATTTTGCGATTACGTTTTTCGAGGACGCTTGCCAGTCGCATAGCAACACAGGCGGAGATCAGCGATCGATCTCGAGTATTCGCGAGAACGATCAATTTTTCTAAAGAAAAGAAACAGGAAGCTCAATTTTTTCCGTCCGATTCTTTGTACGGGGTTGAGCAAAGAATTCGTTCGAAAGAAAATTCTCTCTGAAACTGCCAAACTCGTTGCTTCTGAAACTTGTCGTTAGAACGCATTTGCTCTGTTGCCGATCGCTTATACCGAATACCATGGAGTTTCTAAATATCGTTTCGTTTCGTTTCGTTTCGTTTCGTTTCGTTTTGTTTCGGTTGGTTTCTTTTTCGAAACCGATTCTGGCAAAACCTACTCGTCGGAACGAACGATCGTCGATTATATGTATAGCCGCAACGGTGTAAAATTCGATTCAGCATCGCCAAACGATTTGCTCAGTCCCTGCTACGAGGAGCGAGAAAATTGGGTTCGAATCTGTCTGAATTTGTCTAAAATCCACGTACCGGAGTTGTTTAGTATCTAACTAGCGGTTAAACGATATCTCAGAAGTGCCAGTAACCAAGTGAACTAACGTAGCGTATTTCGGCAGCCGAGTACTGGATAATTACTTATAGAATCAAGGTACGAGTTATCGGTAATATCAATTGTGACACTTAATAAAGATAATTGTATAAAAAAACCCGTTCTGTTCTGTTTTTTCCCTGAGCTATTCCGTCCTGCCCCCCTCTCCTGTTTCGTCCGTTGATCTTCCGTTGCGACATTCACGACCGACGACAGCTACTCTAGAAAATGAATTACACCATTGATCGCGCTACCCTTTTTCTCCGTCGCGCGAGCATCGAAAATTCATAATCTTCGCGACACGCTCTACAATTTTAAACAAACTTTTCTTCGAACTAGAAATATTCTTCGTTTCGTCGTTCGGTAGTTGCATCGGTAGCAACTTACCTATTAATTCTAGAGACAACGATATATCCGACAACACGAGCGCGCGACGTACCTACATGTAGGTGTGCTTTCTTCGCAATTGTTTCAAATTATTATTAAATAGAAAACCAAGAAAGAAAGAGACAGAGAGAGAGGGAGAGACGAATGTAAAATACAGAGATATAAATAGTAGATTTCGATAACGATTCATAATTGAAAATGAAACAACGATTTGCGAATACGAATCTCGTCGGCAGACGTACGTGCAGCTTAAACGTTAATTCGTTGCTGACAGATCAGCCTATATATCGATTGTCAGGAGGACTCTCGACAGCCGTTTTCTGGTTTTAGCCGAGAGGAGCATTTTATCCGATCGAAGAATTGCATATTTCGCCTCGAATCGACGAAACGCGTCGAAACGCGTCGGTATACGTATGTAATTTCGCTCGATCGGAGCAACGTTGGCAGTGAATCACCGCGTTATCGGACCAACCATATATGTATACATGTGTATATATTGTAGGTTTTTATACTGCTCTCGGAGGTTGCCGTTCGCGATTTCTCACTCGGTTGCGTCGCGACGATCATGAAAATCACGCGAAACGTTTTGCTCGAACGACATCCTGGTTCAACGATTGCCGACTTATCGAGCACGGTCATTGCCAAGGCTACCGAGTACCGACCCGAATGCCGATCCACAAAATATCGGGGATTGCTCTCTTTCCGATCTTGATAAATCAAACGATCGCATCGCAACTATTTCGTCGATGAACTTTCTTTCGTTCGATGAAATTCACCAGGGTCGTTTCGGATTTCGATAGAAATCCTTGTATCCGACTCTGACAAGACGAGAGAAAAGGATGCGCGAACCATGAAAGAAAAATGGGCAGCATTGTATTTTACTTGTTCGGCTCCGTTTCGAATCGAACCGAACTAGATGAAAATTAAGCGAACCGAGTTTGACCATCGCAAACCGAATTAAACGAAAATAGACTGGAGCGACCGTGTTGCTTTCGGTTTGAAACAGGTTAACCAGTCGGACCGGTTAACATTAGAACTATCGAGCACCTAAATCTAAAGTAACTATAGTTTCTATGGTCGTGTACAAAGAGAACCGAGAGGACCGTGCGTTTACTCGATTTCGGTTTTCCAACAATTTCTACACATAAAAATAAACAATTTCTCTGTTTTCCTACGTGTGTAGGTACACCTGCGCGTATTCAGCGGTAGCGGTAGTAGACTGCTCTTCTACCGCCATATTTTAATATCGTCTCGAAGAACAATAACACGATTCCATATCGCAATCTATATATTTCAGTGAATATGTGAAACGCTAATAGTCATCTTGGATTACAACGAGAGCGAGAGCGAGAGCGAGAACGAGAACGAACAGTGGAAAATTCAATGAAAATCGAAAAAAGACTTCCGTGTAGAGAAATCGCGGTACGCGTCGTGTTGCGCAATCGGTGCGGTCGAATCGAGCGAACGAAATTGATGGGCACGGAAAAGGAGTGTTTGTAACTCGAAGGAGTTGCATCGTACCTACCTGCAATAGCGGCAGCACGCGAATTACAAACTTTTGCTAATTTTCCACGGTTGAAAAGTTTCGCGTCGTTGCGATCGCGTCCGAAGAAGGACAAGAGGGACAAGACGAAGAAGAAGAAGAAGAAGAACAGCCGCAATGCCGTATCGTTAGGGCAAGGTCGTCGGTACACGGATATGTTGCCCCTAACGATACATTATGTTTAATCGAAAGATTCGCTCGACCGCCGAGCAACCGTTTAAACTATAATTGCACCTTCCGTTTTGCGGCATCGTTTTCACACACAATTCTATCTTCGACCCTGCTGCTATATCGCCTCTCTTCCTCGAAGTCGAATCGGAGACGTACCTAAAACAGATGACCTAACCGATCAATTTTAAACCTTTCTATCCGCAAACATACGTATTCACGGTTCTCGTGATTACAGGAGTTCGGTAGAACAAAATAATGTCTTGTACGACGCTACAAATAAGAATAACGAAATGTTAATATTTAACGAAATACCGTTCGGAGATTTATTTCATCGTCGCAATTTTACCCTTGCTTTCGTAATACAGGCGTTTTCTAACGCGTTCGCAGCTTGAAATTATTTTCGCGAGCTCAGCTTAATAATTTTCACTTACTTTTCGATTTCGAGAACAAAATTGATACGGATCACGTTTCATCCGCGGAGAACCATTATCTTGGCTGATTTGTTTGTTTGGATGAAAAGTTTACTGCTGACAAACAGACAATGTATTTAGATGGTCAGAGATCGCGTTGAGTAACTTCAGGAAACGCGAACGTTCAAAACCAGCATACGACACACGATATTATCCGTACACGGATAAACAAAACGACAGGATAAATCTGATTTGGAATGTTGCATCCGAAAGGTAATGTCGGAACGCTATGTACGGCGTACGTACGCATATATGTACATCTAAATATATGTATATGTATATCACGCGACCATCTTGTGTACATGTATAGCGTATAACGACGTTATGTTCGATTAAACTGGAACGTTCGTAGATTCAGCAGTGATGAATCATATTTTTCAATTGCTAACAATTCGTTGTATGAATTTCAAATTCGCACGATGCGGCGTACATAGTTATTATTTACCAGAATCGTTCGGATCCATCGAAAAATTGTCGTTTCGTCTTTCTCCTCGAAAACTTTAGTGAATCGGTTAGGCGCGCGATACGCGAAAATCGTAAATCGTAAAAAGAGTTCGAAACGAGAAGTAGAAGGATGAAATTAGAAAAATCGAATCGTTACGGTTACGGTAGTTGGTACGGGTTGCGGTGGTAGCGGTAGCGAAAATTTGTAACGCTCTTCGCCAACGCTCACGTGTTCGAACGAAATAGATAACCCGATTCCTAGTTATTTTTTAAGAGGAAGCTTTGCTATTGGTGGGAATGGCGGAATAACAGGTCGCGTCGTTCGTAACGTCCTTCAAACGTTTCTATCGATTCCGAGACAGTGCACGAAGAGATACCCTGAGACGTAGTCGTATAATACGATGTTCACCGTCGAAACATGTTAGTTCATCGGTAACGGTGCTTGTTGGGCTGTGGCTGGCGTAATCGTTCCTCGCTCTAGGATAAGGGATCGCTCTTTCTTTTCAATCGCTCGATCGTTACTTTCATTTGCAATTTTCCTTGCTTTCGAACCGGATCGTTCAACAGAGATTACGCGGAAAATGTCAGATGACGAGAGCAAATCATGGTATCATTCCCGACAAACTTGCGTGGTGCAACCGTTATTGACAGGTACTTCAGATAACAATATATACGATTAATCGTTTTAGCTGCGAAAAGTAACCTCAAAATAATCGACTTGATTTTATTTCGTCGTTTGTTGCTTTGTTGATATCGCAACAGTGATGTAACACGATAGTGACGTTTCAAAATATTATCCACCCGAGCTATATCTACGCGAATTCGATACCGCAATGTTTTCCTTTTCTTCGTTTCGCTTCTCTTTTCTTTCTTTTCTTTTCTTTTCTTTTCTTTTCTTTTCTTCTTTTCTTTTTCTGCTGTTTCATTCATATTTTCCTCCCCTCGAAAGGAAACAAAACAGTCTTACCCTCGTGATACATAAACATTCTGTATACGAACATGTATCTATGAATTTCATGTTATCAACAATGTTGGAACGATCGTTTGATTTATTCAAAGATCAAATACTATTTACAAAATTTCGGATGAATGAACGCTAACGTATTTCTTTCATTTTCTACAAGATTATTCGATGCGACGTAACTTTATGTTCTCGGCGATGTAAACATTCGAGAATAACTCCAGAAAAGATTGAAATATTTTATATTTTCTTCAACTTAAGATGTTTATTGTGTTTCAGATTTATATCAAATTACTATGGCGTATGCTTATTGGAAAAGCGGAAAAGTCAACAATCATGCGGTATTCGACTTATATTTTCGTAAAAATCCGTTTCAAGGAGAATTTGCTATCTTTGCCGGATTGGAAGAATGTATTAAATTTTTGGAAAAGTTTCATTATTCGTCTAGCGGTAAGCATCGACGTGTACGTACACATATTTGTATGTATACCGTTTGATATCGTAGGTATTTACTCTAATTGTTGATTCTATAGATATTAAGTACCTAAAGTCAACTATGCCATCCTCGGTGGATCAAAAGTTTTTCGAGTACTTGAAAGATCTGACACCCAAAGACGTGACGATATACGCCATGGAAGAAGGCTCTGTGGCCTTTCCTAGGTTGGTAGAAATACAATGGAATGTGTATGCTTCGTGCAGATATCATTCAGTTATGTTAATCGTCGTCATCATTGTTATCATTTAGGAAAATTTTTCTTGCTCTTAAGACAGCAGTTTAGAGTTAATGTTCGAATGCTTATCGACATTACATATTTGATGAAACATCAAACTTTAATAAGTTAAAACCTCAATGCAAATTGATATGTTACGCAGAATACCATTACTAAGAGTAGAAGGTCCATTAATAATGGTTCAACTTTTGGAAACAACACTATTAACCTTAGTAAACTATGCAAGCTTAATGGCAACAAATGCAGCCAGATATCGTATGGTTGCTGGGAAAAATATAACATTGTTAGAATTTGGCCTTCGAAGAGCTCAGGGTCCTGATGGTGGCTTGAGCGCGTCCAAGTATAGTTACATGGGTAAATATTTCTTAACATTTTCTATCAATGATAGATCTTAGACAGAGAGAGAGAGAGAGAGAGAGAGAGAGAGAGAGAGAGAGAGAGAGAGTGCGTGCACGCGCGCGTGAAATACATATTTCTACAAATAAAAAAATCAATGAGCGGTACCATTCTGTTACAAGCACTGTTACTCTTACTCTGACAATGAGAAACAATTTAAGAGGGAGAAAGACAAAAAGAGTTAAATGTATTCGACGAGACATACGATTTTTATATTTCACTTGTTCAAATAAAAATAAATAAAATGTGTGTACATGCGTTTATACATTGCCAGACATGTAACCGTGAACTTGTAATAATAATAGATCGTTCCTATAATTATTTCAATTAATTTCGTTTGAATTATTTTTATAGGTGGTTTCGATGGTACCAGCAACGTATTAGCTGGAAAGCTTTACGATATTCCTGTGAGTGGAACGCACGCACATGCATATATTACATCTTTTACGGGCATCGATGACTTGCGAGAACGAGTAAGTCAATAATTAATTGATATGTTTATAGATTGAATAAAAAAGTTTTACGCTAATCGATTGTATTTATTTTTCAGACTTTGGCGCATAAAGAGACGGGAGAAATTTATGATCTTCTCGAATTAGCTTATAAACATCAGGATTCCATTGCAGCCGATGTGGGAACACTAGTTTCTGAGGTTTCTAGTGGAGAATTAGCTGCTTTGATTAGTTACGCTATTGCTTTCCCGCAACGATTTGTTGCCCTTGTAGACACGTATGACGTGAAAAGGTATAATACCAAGCTTACTTCATTCTTATTTTCTTCTAATTTTACTTCATACCTTTCTTTTGTAAAGTTTTTTTTTGGTTTCATTAATACTTTTTTTTGTATATTTGGTACGTGTGTAAGTAGATTACTGTGTTTTAATTTCATTTTACACATGGACAATCTTTCTTCCTACCGTTAGGTGTGCGCATCTGTGTTGATCACTTGCACGTATACTTTAAGAATCGTACTTAAACATGCACTGCCATATTTCTGTACTGGGTATAGTAACAATACAGTCTAATATGCTAAATTTAGTTTTTTTTTTGTCTGAAATTTTTCACTAGTTACTATGCAAACGTTAATATTACTATCGTTGCTATTTAGTGTGCATGAATGTAAAGTAGTTCAAACAAAACATTGCCTGAACTTTTGTCTATTCTCGTTTAAACGGAATACAAAGAATCTGGTTTAAATGTCTCTTAATCGTTCTTACAGTTTGCAATCAATTTGAATTTCGATTACAAAGATACAAGAAAGAGAAAATATTTCCAAAACATTTCTTACGACATTTTAGATGCGATCTGTATTTGTGTCGTAAAGTTACGAAATAAATTTTGTACATTCATACCGCATTACGTGTATGTAACAACAACTACTAAATATCGTGTAAAAGTTACTAAGTATTACAGGTATTATATCGGTAGCGTGATTTCTATTGAAAAAGTATATTTCATTGGGTTCGCTGCATGCATTAGTAATTCTAATTACACATTCATAAAGCAGGCATGATGAAATATATACACGTTGTACCATAACAGGTATGTGTTTATAGCATCGAAACCACGGCCAAGAGACAGGCACGTATAACCAGCCTAAATGTAAAGAATAAACGTCTAACAAATGGGTCCAATTCACATGCTCAAAATGGTGTCGGAAACAATCCGATTTTATCAGAAACGACTTCGCATCGCAAGAATGACTTTTTAAGACGAGGCGAATTGGGTGAGCTCTATATGAGGTACGATTTTTATCCTCTCTGTCTGCTTTGCAGGATATAAATGTTTTTTAATCTACAAAATATAAGTTAATCGAATACATTACGTTTCGCAAGTAAAAAGTTTATAAGTTTCTAGAAACATCGTTAAGCTATCAATATTCATTTCATCGGGTCCAAACATGTATACTCATGCAATTCTTACTAGTAAAATTTTGTAAATTTCTATCATTAAAATGGAAATCCGATTCGATTCATGTAAAAAAACGAAAGAATCATTCTGTAAAGCGGGCAAGTCTATATTCCGAGATATCTTGTTTATAGCATGAAATAACTAAGACGGAAAAAGGCAAGTTTAATATCACCTTTGTTTTAAATGTACGACCTTATATAGTATCCTTCCCAATTCACCCATTTAACCGAATACTTAATAATTTAGTGTACGAGTCATTCCATGTGAAAGCAACCACGTTTCAGGGACAATATCACGGATTTCGCTGAAATTGAAATATGTCGTAGTCTAAATGAAAACAGGAGACTGAGTTTCAGACATCATTTCGTTATTATCAAACTTGTTTGAAAAATATAGACGTTCAAAGTTCGACAGTTTATTATTATATAAACGTCATCACGGTTATTATATAAAATAGAAATATTTCTTTTCAATCGTCACCATAAAAGACAGTTCTTCCTAAATAATTAATTTTATACGCAAATTTTTTAATTATTCTTCGTTGAAAAATCGCGGTCAAAAGAGACCGCCCACAAGCTTGGGAAAATCATACTGTCCTTGTCCTCTGTCGAATTTGCAAAACAAAAATATGTTCAATAGTTTTGCCTTGAAAAATTACATTTGCGGATAAAATGTCGAATTATTAAAAAAGAACAGCTTTTTACGATGATAAATTGTTTTGTGAAAGTAGTCTGTATCTTTTAAACAGTTTCGAAGATCACAAAATAATTTCAATTTGAGCAAAATCTCAAACATCGTGCTAAAAAATAATCACCTCCACGTGAAATGACACGTACTTACTCTGAAAAAAATGATATATGCAAAGTTGAAAGTCTATTTACAAGTTTTAGATAGTTTGCATGTAATATCGGTTGATAAGTGTTGTGTTCAAAGAAATTCTGCCATTCTGTAACAGTAGAACACATACTCTTATAGGTGGGATTATGAAAAATATTATGAAATAATTGATGTTTACCTTATAGCGATATGTCTTCGTATTTGCATAGATAATCGATAATAGCTATAATAGCCAAATATTATATTTAGGAGTGGTCTGCTAAATTTCTGTGCTGTGGCACTAGCTCTGAATGATTTGGGCTATAAAGCGATTGGCATCAGGATTGATAGCGGTGACTTGGCATACTTAAGTAACGCTGCCAGAGACATGTTTGAAAGAATCGCGATCAAATATAACATACCTTGGTTCGCAAAGTTGATGATTTGCGCATCAAACGATATTAACGAGGAAACTATCCTTAGTTTAAATGAACAGGTAAATAAATATAACTCTAAACATCGTTAATGCATGTTTAGTTTTACTTAAGTAAAGATCTTTGTTCTTGTAGAGTCACAAGATCGATTGTTTTGGAATTGGTACACATTTGGTAACGTGTCAACGGCAACCAGCATTGGGTTGTGTTTATAAAATGGTTGAAATCAACAATCAACCCAGAATGAAGCTCAGTCAAGAAGTTGGTAAAGTAACGATACCGGGAAAAAAAGATGCGTTTAGATTGTACGGAACGGATGGATATGCATTGATCGATCTCTTGCAAAGATCGACCGAAGAAGTTCCACAAGTAAAACATAAAGTTCTTTGTAGACATCCGTTTCAAGAATCGAAAAGAGCGTATGTTATTCCAACACGAGTGGAATCTTTACATAAGGTGAATCTATGATAACATTGTGAAATTTAAAAGAAAGTTCACAAATATTTAACATTTACGCTATATTGTACAGGCATATTGGAAGAAAGGTAAATTATGTCAACCACTCCCCACGTTGCACGAAGTACGAGATAGAGTTCAGGAGTCCTTGAAAACGTTGAGAAATGATCACAAAAGGAATTTAAACCCTACACCGTACAAAGTGAGTACTAGTAATACTTTTTAAAGTATTAATTAACAATAATCATATATATATATATATATATATATGTATATATAAATAACATTTCTTTAGGTCGCAGTCAGCGATGATTTATATAATTTCATACATGATTTATGGCTTCAAAATGCACCGATTGGTGAGCTTTCGTGAAGCTGTGATTAGGTTACTATCGCAGACTGGTTACAACAAAAAAAAGAAAACCCATAGTTGTTAAAACATGAAATAAATCGTGTATTCTGATGGCCTATACGACATATTATGTCGAGGGTTTCAAAAATTTATTTTTTACACTATTTGAAGAACATCTACATGTATAACCATCATTCGACTATAATAGTATATTTTGATAACTTTTGCAAATTATCCTACTATGTATTTACATAGTTTATGGTCTTTTTCAATGTTTTTTATTAAAGTAAATAGTACTTTTTCGCGCAACTAAAACTTAAACTAGAAAAATAATTTTGTGAAATAAGTGTCTAAACGTTTATGAACGTTACCTACCGTGTACCCCCACGTTCATAAACAAACAAACAAACAAACAAGTAAAAGTTCTGACAGTAAGTTAAATCTCTGCTTACAAAGAACGTACAAATTTTACGCATGATAAAATTTTCATAGAATCTTAAGATGTATAAACACGTAAAAAGATACATTACAAAGAGAAACGTA